>JAZGTQ010000298.1:0-143853 GCA_037953605.1 Necrosyrtes monachus
AGCACTACTTGGCAGCCTATTCACAGCAGAACAGCCCTGCGGATCTGTGCTTTCCCACAGACGACACATCTTCTGCTGCTTTTTCTTTGCAGAGCCCCTTTTGGAAAAGGCAAACGTCCGGCTCCTTCTCCCACAAGGAAGGTGCTAAGCCTGAAAGCTGTTGCTGGTCTGCACCTTCCCTTGGCAGCCTATTCACAGCACAACAGCCCTGCAGATCTTTGCTTTCCCACAGACGATACAGCTCATGATGCTTTTCCTCTGCAGAGTCCCTTTCCGAAATGGCAAAAATCGGGCTCCTTCTCCCACAAGGAAGGTGCAAAGCCTGAAAGCTGTTGCTGGTCTGCACCTTCCCTTGGCAGCCTATTCACAGCACAACAGCCCTGCGGATCTGTGCTTTCCCAGAGACGATACAGCTCATGATGCTTTTCCTCTGCAGAGTCCCTCTCCGAAAAGGCAAAAGTGGGGCTCCTACTCCCACAAGGAAGGTGCTAAGCCTGAAAGCTTTTGCTGGTCTGCACCTTCCCTTGGCAGCCTATTCACAGCACAACAGCCCTACGGATCTGTGCTTTCCAACAGACGATACAGCTCCTGCTGCTTTTCCTCTGCAGAGTCCCTCTCCGAAAAAGGAAAACGTCCGGCTCCTTCTGCCACAAGGAAGGTGCTAAGCCTGAAAGCTGTTGCTGGTCTGCACCTTCCCTTGGCAGCCTATTCACAGCACAACAGCCCTGCGGATCTGTGCTTTCCCACAGACGATACATCTCCTGCTGCTTTTCCTCTGCAGAGTCCCTCTCCGAAAAGGCTAACGTCCGGCTCCTTCTCCCACAAGGAAGGTGCTAAGCCTGAAAGCTGTTGCTGGTCTGCACCTTCCCTTGGCAGCCTATTCACAGCACAACAGCCCTGCGGATCTGTGCTTTCCAACAGACGATACATCTCCTGCTGCTTTTCCTCTGCAGAGCCCCTTTCCGAAATAGCAAATGTCCGGCTCCTTCTCCCACAAGGAAGGTGCTAAGCCTGAAAGCTGTTGCTGGTCTGCACCTTGCCTTGGCAGCCTATACACAGCACAACAGCCCTGCGGATCTGTGCTTTCCCAGAGACGATACAGCTCATGATGCTTTTCCTCTGCAGAGCCCCTCTCCAAAAAGGCAAACGTCCGGCTCCTTCTCCCACAAGGAAGGTTCTAAGCCTGAAAGCTGTTGCTGGTCTGCACCTTCCCTTGGCAGCCTATTCACAGCACAACAGCCCTGCGGATCTGTGCTTTCCAACAGACGATACATGTTCTGCTGCCTGTCCGCGGCAGAGCCCCTCTCCAATAAGGCAAAAATCTGGCTCCTTCTCCCACAAGGGATGTGCAAAGCAGGAAAGCTGTTGCTGTTCTGCACCTTCCCTTGGCAGCCTATTCACAGCACAACAGCCCTGCGGATCTGTGCTTTCCCAGAGACGATACAGCTCATGATGCTTTTCCTCTGCAGGGCCCCTTTCCGAAAAGGCAAATGTCCGGCTCCTTCTCCCACAAGGAAGGTGATAGCCCTGAAAGCTGTTGCTGGTCAGCACCTTCCCTTGGCAGCCTATTCACAGCACAACAGCCCTGCGGATCTGTGCTTTCCAACAGACGATACATGTTCTGCTGCCTGTCCGCGGCAGAACCCCTCTCCAATAAGGCAAAAATATGGCTCCTTCTGCCACAAGGAAGGTGCTAAGCCTGAAAGCTGTTGCTGGTCTGCACCTTCCCTTGGAAGCCTATTCACAGCACAACAGCCCTGCGGATCTGTGCTTTCTCAGAGACGATAAAGCTCATGATGCTTTTCCTCTGCAGAGTCCCTCTCCGAAAAGGCTAACGTCCGGCTCCTTCTCCCACAAGGAAGGTGCTAAGCCTGAAACCTGTTGCTGGTCTGCACCTTCCCTTGGCAGCCTATTCACAGCACAACAGCCCTGCGGATCTGTGCTTTCCAAGAGACTACACAGCTCCTGCTGCTTTGCCTCTGCAGAGTCCCTCTCCGGAAAAGGAAAGTGGGGCTCCTTCTCCCACAAGGAAGGTTCTAAGCCTGAAAGCTGTTGCTGGTCTGCACCTTCCCTTGGCAGCCTATTCACAGCACAACAGCCCTGCGGATCTGTGCTTTCCCACAGATGATACAGCTCCTGCTGCTTTTCCTCTGCAGAGCCCCTTTCCGAAATGGCAAATGTCCGGCTCCTTCTCCCACAAGGAAGGTGATAGCCCTGAAAGCTGTTGCTGGTCTGCACCTTCCCTTGGCAGCCTATTCACAGCACAACAGCCCTGCGGATCTGTGCTTTCCCAGAGACGATACAGCTCCTGCTGCTTTTTCTCTGCAGAGCCCCTTTCGGAATTTGCAAACGTCCGGCTCCTTCTCCCGCAAGGAAGGTACTAAGCCTGAAAGCTGTTGCTGGTCTGCACCTTCCCTTGGCAGCCTATTGACAGCACAACAGCCCTGCGGATCTGTGCTTTCCAACAGACGATACAGCTCCTGCTGCTTTTCATCTGCAGAGCCCCTTTCCGAAAAGGCAAACGTCCGGCTCCTTCTCCCACAAGGAAGGTGCTATGCCTGAAAGCTGCTGCAGGTCTGCACCTTCCCTTGGCAGCCTATTCACAGCACAACAGCCCTGCGGATCTGTGCTTTCCCAGAGACGATACAGCTCATGATGCTTTTCCTCTGCAGAGCCCCTCTCCGAAAAGGCAAACGTCCGGCTCCTTCTCCCACAAGGAAGGTTCTAAGCCTGAAAGCTGTTGCTGGTCTGCACCTTCCCTTGGCAGCCTATTCACAGCACAACAGCCCTGCGGATCTGTGCTTTCCAACAGACGATACATGTTCTGCTGCCTGTCCGCGGCAGAGCCCCTCTCCAATAAGGCAAAAATCGGGCTCCTTCTCCCACAAGGAAGGTGCTAAGCCTGAAAGCTGTTGCTGGTCTGCACCTTCCCTTGGCAGCCTATTCACAGCACAACAGCCCTGCGGATCTGTGCTTTCCCACAGACGATACAGCTCCTGATGCTTCTCCTCTGCAGAGTTCCTCTCCGAAAAGGCAAACGTCCGGCTCCTTCTCCCACAAGGAAGGTGCTAGCCCTGAAAGCTGTTGCTGGTCTGCACCTTCCCTTGGCAGCCTATTCACAGCACAACAGCCCTGCGGATCTGTGCTTTCCCACAGACGATACTGCTCCTGCTGCTTTTCCTCTGCAGAGCCCCTCTCGGATAAGGCAAAAATTCAGCTCCTTCTCCCACAAGGAAGGTGCTAAGCCTGAAAGCTGTTGCTGGTCTGCACCTTCCCTTGGCAGCCTATTCACAGCACAACAGCCCTGCGGATCTGTGCTTTCCCACAGACGATACAGCTCCTGATGCTTTTCCTCTGCAGAGCCCCTCTCCGATAAGGCAAATGTCCGGCTCCTTCTCCCACAAGGAAGGCGGTAGCCCTGAAAGCTGTTGCTGGTCTGCACCTTCCCTTGGCAGCCTATTCACAGCACAACAGCCCTGCGGATCTGTGCTTTCCCACAGGCGATACAGCTCCTGCTGCTTTTCCTCTGCAGAGCCCCTCTCCGATAAGGCAAAAATCCGGCTCCTTCTCCCACAAGAAAGGCGGTAGCGCTGAAAGCTGTTGCTGGTCTGCACCTTCCCTTGGCAGCCTATTCACAGCACAACAGCCCTGCGGATCTGTGCTTTCCCACAGACGATACTGCTCCTGCTGCTTTTCCTCTGCAGAGCCCCTTTCGGGAAAGGCAAACATCCGGCTCCTTCTCCCACAAGGAAGGTGCTAGCCCTGAAAGCTGTTGCTGGTCTGCACCTTCCCTTGGCAGCCTGTTCACAGCACAACAGCCCTGCGGATCTGTGCTTTCCCAGAGACGATACAGCTCATGATGCTTTTCCTCTGCAGAGCCCCTCTCGGATAAGGCAAACATCCGGCTCCTTCTCCCACAAGGAAGGTGCTAAGCCTGAAAGCTGTTGCTGGTCTGCACCTTCCCTTGGCAGCCTATTCACAGCACAACAGCCCTGCGGATCTGTGCTTTCCCAGAGACGATAGCAGCTCATGATGCTTTTCCTCTGCAGAGCCCCTCTCCGATAAGGCAAACGTCCGGCTCCTTTTATTTTTTTAAAAAATATAAAAATTTTTTATTTATGAAAAAATAGATATATGTTTCCACAGACAATACAGCTCCTGATGCTTCTCCTCTGCAGAGTTCCTCTCCGAAAAGGCAAACGTCCGGCTCCTTCTCACAAGGAAGGTGCTAGCCTGAAAGCTGTTGCTGATCTGCACCTTCCCTTGGCAGCTATTCACAGCACAACAGCCTGCGGATCTGTGCTTTCCACAAACAATACTGCTCCTGCTGCTTTTCCTATGCAGAGCTTCTCTGGATAGGCAAAAATTCACTCCTTATCCACAAGAAAGTGCTAAGCCTGAAAGCTGTTGCTGGTCTGCACCTTCCCTTAGCAGCTATTCACAGCACAACAGCCTGAGGATTGTACTTTCCACAACGATACAGCTCCTGATGCTTTTCCTCTGCAGAGTCCTCTCCGATAAGGCAAATGTACGATCCTTCTACACAAGGAAGACGATAACTCTGAAAGCTGTTGATATCTGCACCTTCCCTTGGCAGCTATTCACAGCAAACAGCCTGAGATCTGTGCTTTCCACAGCGATACAGCTCCTGCTGCTTTTCCTCTGCAAGCCCTCTCGATAAGGCAAAAATGCGGCTCCTTCTACACAAGAAAGGCGGTAACGCTTAAAGCTGTTGCTGGTCTGCACCTTGCCTTGGCAGCTATTCACAGCACACGTCTGCGGATCTGTGCTTTCCACAGACGATACTGCTCCTGCTGCTTTTCCTCTGCAGAGCCCTTAGGGAAAGGCAAACATCCGGCTCCTTCTCCCACAAGGAAGGTGCTAGCCCTGAAAGCTGTTGCTGGTCTGCACCTTCCCTTGGCAGCCTGTTCACAGCACAACAGCCCTGCGGATCTGTGCTTTCCCAGAGACGATACAGCTCATGATGCTTTTCCTCTGCAGAGCCCCTCTCGGATAAGGCAAACATCCGGCTCCTTCTCCCACAAGGAAGGTGCTAAGCCTGAAAGCTGTTGCTGGTCTGCACCTTCCCTTGGCAGCCTATTCACAGCACAACAGCCCTGCGGATCTGTGCTTTCCCAGAGACGATACAGCTCATGATGCTTTTCCTCTGCAGAGCCCCTCTCCGATAAGGCAAACGTCCGGCTCCTCTCCCACAAGGAAGGCGGTAGCCCTGAGAGCTGTTGCTGGTCTGCACCTTCCCTTGGCAGCCTGTTCACAGCACAACAGCCCTGCGGATCTGTGCTTTCCCACAGGCGATACAGCTCCTGCTGCTTTTCCTCTGCAGAGCCCCTTTCGGAAAAGGCAAACATCCGGCTCCTTCTCCCACAAGGAAGGTGCTAGCCCTGAAAGCTGTTGCTGGTCTGCACCTTCCCTTGGCAGCCTATTCACAGCACAACAGCCCTGCGGATCTGTGCTTTCCCACAGACGATACTGCTCCTGCTGCTTTTCCTCTGCAGAGCCCCTCTCGGATAAGGCAAAAATTCAGCTCCTTCTCCCACAAGGAAGGTGCTAAGCCTGAAAGCTGTTGCTGGTCTGCACCTTCCCTTGGCAGCCTATTCACAGCACAACAGCCCTGCGGATCTGTGCTTTCCCACAGACGATACAGCTCCTGATGCTTTTCCTCTGCAGAGCCCCTCTCCGATAAGGCAAACGTCTGGCTCCTTCTCCCACAAGGAAGGCGGTAGCCCTGAAAGCTGTTGCTGGTCTGCACCTTCCCTTGGCAGCCTATTCACAGCACAACAGCCCTGCGGATCTGTGCTTTCCCACAGACGATACAGCTCCTGCTGCTTTTCCTCTGCAGAGCCCCTCTCCGATAAGGCAAAAATCGGGCTCCTTCTCCCACAAGGAAGGTGCTAAGCCTGAAAGCTGTTGCTGGTCTGCACCTTCCCTTGGCAGCCTATTCACAGCACAACAGCCCTGCGGATCTGTGCTTTCCCACAGACGATACAGCTCCTGCTGCTTCTCCTCTGCAGAGTTCCTCTCCGAAAAGGCAAACGTCCGGCTCCTTCTCCCACAAGGAAGGTGCTAGCCCTGAAAGCTGTTGCTGGTCTGCACCTTCCCTTGGCAGCCTATTCACAGCACAACAGCCCTGCGGATCTGTGCTTTCCCACAGGCGATACAGCTCCTGCTGCTTTTCCTCTGCAGAGCCCCTCTCCGATAAGGCAAAAATCGGGCTCCTTCTGCCACAAGGAAGGTGCTAAGCCTGAAAGCTGTTGCTGGTCTGCACCTTTCCTTGGCAGCTTATTCACAGCACAACAGCCCTGCGGATCTGTGCTTTCCCACAGACGATACAGCTCCTGATGCTTTTCCTCTGCAGAGCCCCTCTCCGATAAGGCAAAAATCCGGCTCCTTCTCCCACAAGGAAGGTGCTAAGCCTGAAAGCTGTTGCTGGTCTGCACCTTCCCTTGGCAGCCTATTCACAGCACAACAGCCCTGCGGATCTGTGCTTTCCCACAGACGATACTGCTCCTGCTGCTTTTCCTCTGCAGAGCCCCTCTCGGACAAGGCAAAAATTCAGCTCCTTCTCCCACAAGGAAGGTACTAAGCCTGAAAGCTGTTGCTGGTCTGCACCTTCCCTTGGCAGCCTATTGACAGCACAACAGCCCTGCGGATCTGTGCTTTCCAACAGACGATACAGCTCCTGCTGCTTTTCATCTGCAGAGCCCCTTTCCGAAAAGGCAAACGTCCGGCTCCTTCTCCCACAAGGAAGGTGCTATGCCTGAAAGCTGCTGCAGGTCTGCACCTTCCCTTGGCAGCCTATTCACAGCACAACAGCCCTGCGGATCTGTGCTTTCCCAGAGACGATACAGCTCATGATGCTTTTCCTCTGCAGAGCCCCTCTCCGAAAAGGCAAACGTCCGGCTCCTTCTCCCACAAGGAAGGTTCTAAGCCTGAAAGCTGTTGCTGGTCTGCACCTTCCCTTGGCAGCCTATTCACAGCACAACAGCCCTGCGGATCTGTGCTTTCCAACAGACGATACATGTTCTGCTGCCTGTCCGCGGCAGAGCCCCTCTCCAATAAGGCAAAAATCGGGCTCCTTCTCCCACAAGGAAGGTGCTAAGCCTGAAAGCTGTTGCTGGTCTGCACCTTCCCTTGGCAGCCTATTCACAGCACAACAGCCCTGCGGATCTGTGCTTTCCCACAGACGATACAGCTCCTGATGCTTCTCCTCTGCAGAGTTCCTCTCCGAAAAGGCAAACGTCCGGCTCCTTCTCCCACAAGGAAGGTGCTAGCCCTGAAAGCTGTTGCTGGTCTGCACCTTCCCTTGGCAGCCTATTCACAGCACAACAGCCCTGCGGATCTGTGCTTTCCCACAGACGATACTGCTCCTGCTGCTTTTCCTCTGCAGAGCCCCTCTCGGATAAGGCAAAAATTCAGCTCCTTCTCCCACAAGGAAGGTGCTAAGCCTGAAAGCTGTTGCTGGTCTGCACCTTCCCTTGGCAGCCTATTCACAGCACAACAGCCCTGCGGATCTGTGCTTTCCCACAGACGATACAGCTCCTGATGCTTTTCCTCTGCAGAGCCCCTCTCCGATAAGGCAAATGTCCGGCTCCTTCTCCCACAAGGAAGGCGGTAGCCCTGAAAGCTGTTGCTGGTCTGCACCTTCCCTTGGCAGCCTATTCACAGCACAACAGCCCTGCGGATCTGTGCTTTCCCACAGGCGATACAGCTCCTGCTGCTTTTCCTCTGCAGAGCCCCTCTCCGATAAGGCAAAAATCCGGCTCCTTCTCCCACAAGAAAGGCGGTAGCGCTGAAAGCTGTTGCTGGTCTGCACCTTCCCTTGGCAGCCTATTCACAGCACAACAGCCCTGCGGATCTGTGCTTTCCCACAGACGATACTGCTCCTGCTGCTTTTCCTCTGCAGAGCCCCTTTCGGGAAAGGCAAACATCCGGCTCCTTCTCCCACAAGGAAGGTGCTAGCCCTGAAAGCTGTTGCTGGTCTGCACCTTCCCTTGGCAGCCTGTTCACAGCACAACAGCCCTGCGGATCTGTGCTTTCCCAGAGACGATACAGCTCATGATGCTTTTCCTCTGCAGAGCCCCTCTCGGATAAGGCAAACATCCGGCTCCTTCTCCCACAAGGAAGGTGCTAAGCCTGAAAGCTGTTGCTGGTCTGCACCTTCCCTTGGCAGCCTATTCACAGCACAACAGCCCTGCGGATCTGTGCTTTCCCAGAGACGATACAGCTCATGATGCTTTTCCTCTGCAGAGCCCCTCTCCGATAAGGCAAACGTCCGGCTCCTTCTCCCACAAGGAAGGCGGTAGCCCTGAGAGCTGTTGCTGGTCTGCACCTTCCCTTGGCAGCCTGTTCACAGCACAACAGCCCTGCGGATCTGTGCTTTCCCACAGGCGATACAGCTCCTGCTGCTTTTCCTCTGCAGAGCCCCTTTCGGAAAAGGCAAACATCCGGCTCCTTCTCCCACAAGGAAGGTGCTAGCCCTGAAAGCTGTTGCTGGTCTGCACCTTCCCTTGGCAGCCTATTCACAGCACAACAGCCCTGCGGATCTGTGCTTTCCCACAGACGATACTGCTCCTGCTGCTTTTCCTCTGCAGAGCCCCTCTCGGATAAGGCAAAAATTCAGCTCCTTCTCCCACAAGGAAGGTGCTAAGCCTGAAAGCTGTTGCTGGTCTGCACCTTCCCTTGGCAGCCTATTCACAGCACAACAGCCCTGCGGATCTGTGCTTTCCCACAGACGATACAGCTCCTGATGCTTTTCCTCTGCAGAGCCCCTCTCCGATAAGGCAAACGTCTGGCTCCTTCTCCCACAAGGAAGGCGGTAGCCCTGAAAGCTGTTGCTGGTCTGCACCTTCCCTTGGCAGCCTATTCACAGCACAACAGCCCTGCGGATCTGTGCTTTCCCACAGACGATACAGCTCCTGCTGCTTTTCCTCTGCAGAGCCCCTCTCCGATAAGGCAAAAATCGGGCTCCTTCTCCCACAAGGAAGGTGCTAAGCCTGAAAGCTGTTGCTGGTCTGCACCTTCCCTTGGCAGCCTATTCACAGCACAACAGCCCTGCGGATCTGTGCTTTCCCACAGACGATACAGCTCCTGCTGCTTCTCCTCTGCAGAGTTCCTCTCCGAAAAGGCAAACGTCCGGCTCCTTCTCCCACAAGGAAGGTGCTAGCCCTGAAAGCTGTTGCTGGTCTGCACCTTCCCTTGGCAGCCTATTCACAGCACAACAGCCCTGCGGATCTGTGCTTTCCCACAGGCGATACAGCTCCTGCTGCTTTTCCTCTGCAGAGCCCCTCTCCGATAAGGCAAAAATCGGGCTCCTTCTGCCACAAGGAAGGTGCTAAGCCTGAAAGCTGTTGCTGGTCTGCACCTTTCCTTGGCAGCTTATTCACAGCACAACAGCCCTGCGGATCTGTGCTTTCCCACAGACGATACAGCTCCTGATGCTTTTCCTCTGCAGAGCCCCTCTCCGATAAGGCAAAAATCCGGCTCCTTCTCCCACAAGGAAGGTGCTAAGCCTGAAAGCTGTTGCTGGTCTGCACCTTCCCTTGGCAGCCTATTCACAGCACAACAGCCCTGCGGATCTGTGCTTTCCCACAGACGATACTGCTCCTGCTGCTTTTCCTCTGCAGAGCCCCTCTCGGACAAGGCAAAAATTCAGCTCCTTCTCCCACAAGGAAGGTGCTAAGCCTGAAAGCTGTTGCTGGTCTGCACCTTCCCTTGGCAGCCTATTCACAGCACAACAGCCCTGCGGATCTGTGCTTTCCCACAGACGATACAGCTCCTGATGCTTTTCCTCTGCAGAGCCCCTCTCCGATAAGGCAAATGTCCGGCTCCTTCTCCCACAAGGAAGGCGGTAGCCCTGAAAGCTGTTGCTGGTCTGCACCTTCCCTTGGCAGCCTATTCACAGCACAACAGCCCTGCGGATCTGTGCTTTCCCACAGGCGATACAGCTCCTGCTGCTTTTCCTCTGCAGAGCCCCTCTCCGATAAGGCAAAAATCCGGCTCCTTCTCCCACAAGGAAGGCGGTAGCGCTGAAAGCTGTTGCTGGTCTGCACCTTCCCTTGGCAGCCTATTCACAGCACAACAGCCCTGCGGATCTGTGCTTTCCCAGAGACGATACAGCTCCTGCTGCTTTTCCTCTGCAGAGCCCCTCTCGGGAAAGGCAAACATCCGGCTCCTTCTCCCACAAGGAAGGTGCTAGCCCTGAAAGCTGTTGCTGGTCTGCACCTTCCCTTGGCAGCCTGTTCACAGCACAACAGCCCTGCGGATCTGTGCTTTCCCAGAGACGATACAGCTCATGATGCTTTTCCTCTGCAGAGCCCCTCTCCGATAAGGCAAACGTCCGGCTCCTTCTCCCACAAGGAAGGCGGTAGCCCTGAAAGCTGTTGCTGGTCTGCACCTTCCCTTGGCAGCCTGTTCACAGCACAACAGCCCTGCGGATCTGTGCTTTCCCACAGGCGATACAGCTCCTGCTGCTTTTCCTCTGCAGAGCCCCTTTCGGAAAAGGCAAACATCCGGCTCCTTCTCCCACAAGGAAGGTGCTAAGTCTGAAAGCTGTTGCTGGTCTGCACCTTCCCTTGACAGCCTATTCACAGCACAACAGCCATGCGGATCTGTGCTTTCCCACAGGCGATACAGCTCATGAGTCTATTCCTCTGCAGAGTTCCTCTCCGAAAAGGCAAACGTCCGGCTCCTTCTCCCACAAGGAAGGCGGTAGCCCTGAAAGCTGTTGCTGGTCTGCACCTTCCCTTGGCAGCCTATTCACAGCACAACAGCCCTGCGGATCTGTGCTTTCCCACAGACGATACATCTCCTGCTGCTTCTCCTCTGCAGAGTTCCTCTCCGAAAAGGCAAACGTCCGGCTCCTTCTCCCACAAGGAAGGTGCTAAGCCTGAAAGCTGTTGCTGGTCTGCACCTTCCCTTGGCAGCCTATTCACAGCACAACAGCCCTGCGGATCTGTGCTTTCCCACAGACGATACATCTCCTGATGCTTTTCCTCTGCAGAGCCCCTCTCCGATAAGGCAAATGTCCGGCTCCTTCTCCCACAAGGAAGGCGGTAGCCCTGAAAGCTGTTGCTGGTCTGCACCTTCCCTTGGCAGCCTATTCACAGCACAACAGCCCTGCGGATCTGTGCTTTCCCACAGACGATACAGCTCCTGCTGCTTTTCCTCTGCAGAGCCCCTCTCCGATAAGGCAAAAATCCGGCTCCTTCTCCCACAAGGAAGGCGGTAGCGCTGAAAGCTGTTGCTGGTCTGCACCTTCCCTTGGCAGCCTATTCACAGCACAACAGCCCTGCGGATCTGTGCTTTCCCAGAGACGATACTGCTCCTGCTGCTTTTCCTCTGCAGAGCCCCTTTCGGGAAAGGCAAACATCCGGCTCCTTCTCCCACAAGGAAGGTGCTAGCCCTGAAAGCTGTTGCTGGTCTGCACCTTCCCTTGGCAGCCTGTTCACAGCACAACAGCCCTGCGGATCTGTGCTTTCCCAGAGACGATACAGCTCATGATGCTTTTCCTCTGCAGAGCCCCTCTCGGATAAGGCAAACATCCGGCTCCTTCTCCCACAAGGAAGGTGCTAAGCCTGAAAGCTGTTGCTGGTCTGCACCTTCCCTTGGCAGCCTATTCACAGCACAACAGCCCTGCGGATCTGTGCTTTCCCAGAGACGATACAGCTCATGATGCTTTTCCTCTGCAGAGCCCCTCTCCGATAAGGCAAACGTCCGGCTCCTTCTCCCACAAGGAAGGCGGTAGCCCTGAAAGCTGTTGCTGGTCTGCACCTTCCCTTGGCAGCCTGTTCACAGCACAACAGCCCTGTGGATCTGTGCTTTCCCACAGGCGATACAGCTTCTGCTGCTTTTCCTCTGCAGAGCCCCTGTCCGATAAGGCAAAAATCCCGCTCCTTCTCCCACAAGGAAGGTGCTAAGCCTGAAAGCTGTTGCTGGTCTGCACCTTTCCTTGGCAGCCTATTCACAGCACAACAGCCCTGCGGATCTGTGCTTTCCCACAGACAATACATCTCCTGCTGCTTCTCCTCTGCAGAGTTCCTCTCCGAAAAGGCAAAGGTCCGGCTCCTTCTCCCACAAGGAAGGTGCTAGCCCTGAAAGCTGTTGCTGGTCTGCACCTTCCCTTGGCAGCCTATTCACAGCACAACAGCTCTGCGGATCTGTGCTTTCCCACAGACGATACAGCTCCTGCTGATTTTCCTCTGCAGAGCCCCTCTCCGATAAGGCAAAAATCGGGCTCCTTCTGCCACAAGGAAGGTGCTAAGCCTGAAAGCTGTTGCTGGTCTGCACCTTTCCTTGGCAGCTTATTCACAGCACAACAGCCCTGCGGATCTGTGCTTTCCCACAGACGATACAGCTCCTGATGCTTTTCCTCTGCAGAGCCCCTCTCCGATAAGGCAAAAATCCGGCTCCTTCTCCCACAAGGAAGGTGCTAAGCCTGAAAGCTGTTGCTGGTCTGCACCTTCCCTTGGCAGCCTATTCACAGCACAACAGCCCTGCGGATCTGTGCTTTCCCACAGACGATACAGCTCCTGCTGATTTTCCTCTGCAGAGCCCCTCTCCGATAAGGCAAAAATCGGGCTCCTTCTCCCACAAGGAAGGTGCTAAGCCTGAAAGCTGTTGCTGGTCTGCACCTTTCCTTGGCAGCCTATTCACAGCACAACAGCCCTGCGGATCTGTGCTTTCCCACAGACGATACATGTTCTGCTGCCTGTCCGCGGCAGAGCCCCTCTCCAATAAGGCAAAAATCGGGCTCCTTCTCCCACAAGGAAGGTGCTAAGCCTGAAAGCTGTTGCTGGTCTGCACCTTCCCTTGGCAGCCTATTCACAGCACAACAGCCCTGCGGATCTGTGCTTTCCCACAGACGATACAGCTCCTGCTGCTTCTCCTCTGCAGAGCCCCTCTCGGGAAAGGCAAACATCCGGCTCCTTCTCCCACAAGGAAGGTGCTAGCCCTGAAAGCTGTTGCTGGTCTGCACCTTCCCTTGGCAGCCTGTTCACAGCACAACAGCCCTGCGGATCTGTGCTTTCCCAGAGACGATACAGCTCATGATGCTTTTCCTCTGCAGAGCCCCTCTCCGATAAGGCAAACGTCCGGCTCCTTCTCCCACAAGGAAGGCGGTAGCCCTGAAAGCTGTTGCTGGTCTGCACCTTCCCTTGGCAGCCTATTCACAGCACAACAGCCCTGCGGATCTGTGCTTTCCCACAGGCGATACAGCTCCTGCTGCTTTTCCTCTGCAGAGCCCCTTTCGGAAAAGGCAAACATCCGGCTCCTTCTCCCACAAGGAAGGTGCTAAGTCTGAAAGCTGTTGCTGGTCTGCACCTTCCCTTGGCAGCCTATTCACAGCACAACAGCCATGCGGATCTGTGCTTTCCCACAGACGATACAGCTCATGAGTCTATTCCTCTGCAGAGTTCCTCTCCGAAAAGGCAAACGTCCGGCTCCTTCTCCCACAAGGAAGGCGGTAGCCCTGAAAGCTGTTGCTGGTCTGCACCTTCCCTTGGCAGCCTATTCACAGCACAACAGCCCTGCGGATCTGTGCTTTCCCACAGACGATACATCTCCTGCTGCTTCTCCTCTGCAGAGTTCCTCTCCGAAAAGGCAAACGTCCGGCTCCTTCTCCCACAAGGAAGGTGCTAAGCCTGAAAGCTGTTGCTGGTCTGCACCTTCCCTTGGCAGCCTATTCACAGCACAACAGCCCTGCGGATCTGTGCTTTCCCACAGACGATACAGCTCCTGATGCTTTTCCTCTGCAGAGCCCCTCTCCGATAAGGCAAATGTCCGGCTCCTTCTCCCACAAGGAAGGCGGTAGCCCTGAAAGCTGTTGCTGGTCTGCACCTTCCCTTGGCAGCCTATTCACAGCACAACAGCCCTGCGGATCTGTGCTTTCCCACAGGCGATACAGCTCCTGCTGCTTTTCCTCTGCAGAGCCCCTCTCCGATAAGGCAAAAATCCGGCTCCTTCTCCCACAAGGAAGGCGGTAGCGCTGAAAGCTGTTGCTGGTCTGCACCTTCCCTTGGCAGCCTATTCACAGCACAACAGCCCTGCGGATCTGTGCTTTCCCAGAGACGATACTGCTCCTGCTGCTTTTCCTCTGCAGAGCCCCTTTCGGGAAAGGCAAACATCCGGCTCCTTCTCCCACAAGGAAGGTGCTAGCCCTGAAAGCTGTTGCTGGTCTGCACCTTCCCTTGGCAGCCTATTCACAGCACAACAGCCCTGCGGATCTGTGCTTTCCCAGAGACGATACAGCTCATGATGCTTTTCCTCTGCAGAGCCCCTCTCCGATAAGGCAAACGTCCGGCTCCTTCTCCCACAAGGAAGGCGGTAGCCCTGAAAGCTGTTGCTGGTCTGCACCTTCCCTTGGCAGCCTATTCACAGCACAACAGCCCTGCGGATCTGTGCTTTCCCACAGACAATACATCTCCTGCTGCTTCTCCTCTGCAGAGTTCCTCTCCGAAAAGGCAAAGGTCCGGCTCCTTCTCCCACAAGGAAGGTGCTAGCCCTGAAAGCTGTTGCTGGTCTGCACCTTCCCTTGGCAGCCTATTCACAGCACAACAGCTCTGCGGATCTGTGCTTTCCCACAGACGATACAGCTCCTGCTGATTTTCCTCTGCAGAGCCCCTCTCCGATAAGGCAAAAATCGGGCTCCTTCTGCCACAAGGAAGGTGCTAAGCCTGAAAGCTGTTGCTGGTCTGCACCTTTCCTTGGCAGCTTATTCACAGCACAACAGCCCTGCGGATCTGTGCTTTCCCACAGACGATACAGCTCCTGCTGCTTTTCCTCTGCAGAGCCCCTCTCCGATAAGGCAAAAATCGGGCTCCTTCTCCCACAAGGAAGGTGCTAAGCCTGAAAGCTGTTGCTGGTCTGCACCTTCCCTTGGCAGCCTATTCACAGCACAACAGCCCTGCGGATCTGTGCTTTCCCACAGACGATACAGCTCCTGCTGATTTTCCTCTGCAGAGCCCCTCTCCGATAAGGCAAAAATCGGGCTCCTTCTCCCACAAGGAAGGTGCTAAGCCTGAAAGCTGTTGCTGGTCTGCACCTTTCCTTGGCAGCCTATTCACAGCACAACAGCCCTGCGGATCTGTGCTTTCCCACAGACGATACATGTTCTGCTGCCTGTCCGCGGCAGAGCCCCTCTCCAATAAGGCAAAAATCGGGCTCCTTCTCCCACAAGGAAGGTGCTAAGCCTGAAAGCTGTTGCTGGTCTGCACCTTCCCTTGGCAGCCTATTCACAGCACAACAGCCATGCGGATCTGTGCTTTCCCACAGACGATACAGCTCCTGCTGCTTCTCCTCTGCAGAGTTCCTCTCCGAAAAGGCAAACGTCCGGCTCCTTCTCCCACAAGGAAGGTGCTAGCCCTGAAAGCTGTTGCTGGTCTGCACCTTCCCTTGGCAGCCTATTCACAGCACAACAGCCCTGCGGACCTGTGCTTTCCCACAGGCGATACAGCTTCTGCTGCTTTTCCTCTGCAGAGCCCCTGTCCGATAAGGCAAAAATCCGGCTCCTTCTCCCACAAGGAAGGTGCTAAGCCTGAAAGCTGTTGCTGGTCTGCACCTTCCCTTGGCAGCCTATTCACAGCACAACAGCCCTGCGGATCTGTGCTTTCCCACAGGCGATACAGCTTCTGCTGCTTTTCCTCTGCAGAGCCCCTGTCCGATAAGGCAAAAATCCGGCTCCTTCTCCCACAAGGAAGGTGCTAAGCCTGAAAGCTGTTGCTGGTCTGCACCTTCCCTTGGCAGCCTATTCACAGCACAACAGCCCTGCGGATCTGTGCTTTCCCACAGACAATACATCTCCTGCTGCTTCTCCTCTGCAGAGTTCCTCTCCGAAAAGGCAAACGTCCGGCTCCTTCTCCCACAAGGAAGGCGGTAGCCCTGAAAGCTGTTGCTGGTCTGCACCTTCCCTTGGCAGCCTATTCACAGCACAACAGCCCTGCGGATCTGTGCTTTCCCACAGGCGATACAGCTCCTGCTGCTTTTCCTCTGCAGAGCCCCTCTCCGATAAGGCAAAAATCGGGCTCCTTCTGCCACAAGGAAGGTGCTAAGCCTGAAAGCTGTTGCTGGTCTGCACCTTTCCTTGGCAGCTTATTCACAGCACAACAGCCCTGCGGATCTGTGCTTTCCCACAGACGATACAGCTCCTGATGCTTTTCCTCTGCAGAGCCCCTTCCGACAAGGCAAAAATCCGGCTCCTTCTCCCACAAGGAAGGTGCTAAGCCTGAAAGCTGTTGCTGGTCTGCACCTTCCCTTGGCAGCCTATTCACAGCACAACAGCCCTGCGGATCTGTGCTTTCCCACAGACGATACAGCTCCTGATGCTTTTCCTCTGCAGAGCCCCTCTCCGATAAGGCAAAAATCCGGCTCCTTCTCCCACAAGGAAGGTGCTAAGCCTGAAAGCTGTTGCTGGTCTGCACCTTTCCTTGGCAGCCTATTCACAGCACAACAGCCCTGCGTATCTGTGCTTTCCCACAGACGATACATGTTCTGCTGCCTGTCCGCGGCAGAGCCCCTCTCCAATAAGGCAAAAATCGGGCTCCTTCTCCCACAAGGAAGGTGCTAAGCCTGAAAGCTGTTGCTGGTCTGCACCTTCCCTTGGCAGCCTATTCACAGCACAACAGCCCTGCGGATCTGTGCTTTCCCACAGACGATACAGCTCCTGCTGCTTCTCCTCTGCAGAGTTCCTCTCCGAAAAGGCAAACGTCCGGCTCCTTCTCCCACAAGGAAGGTGCTAGCCCTGAAAGCTGTTGCTGGTCTGCACCTTCCCTTGGCAGCCTATTCACAGCACAACAGCCCTGCGGATCTGTGCTTTCCCAGAGACGATACTGCTCCTGCTGCTTTTCCTCTGCAGAGCCCCTTTCGGGAAAGGCAAACATCCGGCTCCTTCTCCCACAAGGAAGGTGCTAGCCCTGAAAGCTGTTGCTGGTCTGCACCTTCCCTTCGCAGCCTGTTCACAGCACAACAGCCCTGCGGATCTGTGCTTTCCCAGAGACGATACAGCTCATGATGCTTTTCCTCTGCAGAGCCCCTGTCCGATAAGGCAAAAATCCGGCTCCTTCTCCCACAAGGAAGGTGCTAAGCCTGAAAGCTGTTGCTGGTCTGCACCTTCCCTTGGCAGCCTATTCACAGCACAACAGCCCTGCGGATCTGTGCTTTCCAACAGACGATACAGCTCATGATGCTTTTCCTCTGCAGAGCCCCTCTCCGATAAGGCAAACGTCCGGCTCCTTCTCCCACAAGGAAGGCGGTAGCCCTGAAAGCTGTTGCTGGTCTGCACCTTCCCTTGGCAGCCTGTTCACAGCACAACAGCCCTGCGGATCTGTGCTTTCCCACAGGCGATACAGCTCCTGCTGCTTTTCCTCTGCAGAGCCCCTTTCGGAAAAGGCAAACATCCGGCTCCTTCTCCCACAAGGAAGGTGCTAAGTCTGAAAGCTCTTGGTGCTCTGCACCTTCGCTTGGCAAGCTATTCACAGCACAACAGCCCTGCGGATCTGTGCTTTCCCAGAGACGATACAGCTCATGAGTCTATTCCTCTGCAGAGTTCCTCTCCGAAAAGGCAAACGTCCGGCTCCTTCTCCCACAAGGAAGGTGTTAGCCCTGAAAGCTGTTGCTGGTCTGCACCTTCCCTTGGCAGCCTATTCACAGCACAACAGCCCTGCGGATCTGTGCTTTCCCACAGACGATACTGCTCCTGCTGCTTTTCCTCTGCAGAGCCCCACTCCGATAAAGCAAAAATTCAGCTCCTTCTCACACAAGGAAGGCGGTAGCCCTGAAAGCTGTTGCTGGTCTGCACCTTCCCTTGGCAGCCTATTCACAGCACAACAGCCCTGCGGATCTGTGCTTTCCCACAGACGATACAGCTCATGAGTCTATTCCTCTGCAGAGCCCCTTTCGGAATAGGCAAACGTCCGGCTCCTTCTCCCACAAGGAAGGTGCTAAGCCTGAAAGCTGTTGCTGGTCTGCACCTTCCCTTGGCAGCCTATTCACAGCACAACAGCCCTGCGGATCTGTGCTTTCCCAGAGACGATACAGCTCCTGCTGCTTTTCCTCTGCAGAGCCCCTCTCCGATAAGGCAAAAATCGGGCTCCTTCTGCCACAAGGAAGGTGCTAAGCCTGAAAGCTTTTGCTGGTCTGCACCTTCCCTTGGCAGCCTATTCACAGCACAACAGCCCTGCGGATCTGTGCTTTCCCACAGACAATACATCTCCTGCTGCTTCTCCTCTGCAGAGTTCCTCTCCGAAAAGGCAAACGTCCGGCTCCTTCTCCCACAAGGAAGGCGGTAGCCCTGAAAGCTGTTGCTGGTCTGCACCTTCCCTTGGCAGCCTATTCACAGCACAACAGCCCTGCGGATCTGTGCTTTCCCACAGACGATACAGCTCATGAGTCTATTCCTCTGCAGAGCCCCTTTCGGAATAGGCAAACGTCCGGCTCCTTCTCCCACAAGGAAGGTACTAAGCCTGAAAGCTGTTGCTGGTCTGCACCTTCCCTTGGCAGCCTGTTCACAGCACAACAGCCCTGCGGATCTGTGCTTTCCCACAGGCGATACAGCTTCTGCTGCTTTTCCTCTGCAGAGCCCCTGTCCGATAAGGCAAAAATCCGGCTCCTTCTCCCACAAGGAAGGTGCTAAGCCTGAAAGCTGTTGCTGGTCTGCACCTTCCCTTGGCAGCCTATTCACAGCACAACAGCCCTGCGGATCTGTGCTTTCCCACAGACAATACATCTCCTGCTGCTTCTCCTCTGCAGAGTTCCTCTCCGAAAAGGCAAACGTCCGGCTCCTTCTCCCACAAGGAAGGTGCTAGCCCTGAAAGCTGTTGCTGGTCTGCACCTTCCCTTGGCAGCCTATTCACAGCACAACAGCCCTGCGGATCTGTGCTTTCCCACAGGCGATACAGCCCCTGCTGCTTTTCCTCTGCAGAGCCCCTCTCCGATAAGGCAAAAATTCAGCTCCTTCTCCCACAAGGAAGGTGCTAAGCCTGAAAGCTGTTGCTGGTCTGCACCTTTCCTTGGCAGCTTATTCACAGCACAACAGCCCTGCGGATCTGTGCTTTCCCACAGACGATACAGCTCCTGATGCTTTTCCTCTGCAGAGCCCCTCTCCGATAAGGCAAACGTCCGGCTCCTTCTCCCACAAGGAAGGTGCTAGCCCTGAAAGCTGTTGCTGGTCTGCACCTTCCCTTGGCAGCCTGTTCACAGCACAACAGCCCTGCGGATCTGTGCTTTCCCACAGGCGATACAGCTTCTGCTGCTTTTCCTCTGCAGAGCCCCTGTCCGATAAGGCAAAAATTCAGCTCCTTCTCCCACAAGGAAGGTGCTAAGCCTGAAAGCTGTTGCTGGTCTGCACCTTCCCTTGGCAGCCTATTCACAGCACAACAGCCCTGCGGATCTGTGCTTTCCAACAGACGATACAGCTCCTGATGCTTTTCCTCTGCAGAGCCCCTCTCGGATAAGGCAGAAATTCAGCTCCATCTCCCACAAGGAAGGCGGTAGCCCTGAAAACTGTTGCTGGTCTGCACCTTCCCTTGGCAGCCTATTCACAGCACAACAGCCCGGCGGATCTGTGCTTTCCCACAGACGATACAGCTCCTGATGCTTTTCCTCTGCAGAGCTCCTCTCCGATAAGGCAAAAATCGGGCTCCTTCTCCCACAAGGAAGGTGCTAAGCCTGAAAGCTGTTGCTGGTCTGCACCTTCCCTTGGCAGCCTATTCACAGCACAACAGCCCTGCGGATCTGTGCTTTCCCACAGACGATACATCTCCTGCTGCTTCTCCTCTGCAGAGTTCCTCTCCGAAAAGGCAAACGTCCGGCTCCTTCTCCCACAAGGAAGGCGGTAGCCCTGAAAGCTGTTGCTGGTCTGCACCTTCCCTTGGCAGCCTATTCACAGCACAACAGCCCTGCGGATCTGTGCTTTCCCACAGACGATACAGCTCCTGCTCCTTTTCCTCTGCAGAGCCCCACTCCGATAAAGCAAAAATTCAGCTCCTTCTCACACAAGGAAGGTGCTAAGCCTGAAAGCTGTTGCTGGTCTGCACCTTCCCTTGGCAGCCTATTCACAGCACAACAGCCCTGCGGATCTGTGCTTTCCCACAGACAATACATCTCCTGCTGCTTCTCCTCTGCAGAGTTCCTCTCCGAAAAGGCAAACGTCCGGCTCCTTCTCCCACAAGGAAGGTGCTAGCCCTGAAAGCTGTTGCTGGTCTGCACCTTCCCTTGGCAGCCTATTCACAGCACAACAGCCCTGCGGATCTGTGCTTTCCCACAGGCGATACAGCCCCTGCTGCTTTTCCTCTGCAGAGCCCCTCTCCGATAAGGCAAAAATCGGGCTCCTTCTGCCACAAGGAAGGTGCTAAGCCTGAAAGCTGTTGCTGGTCTGCACCTTTCCTTGGCAGCTTATTCACAGCACAACAGCCCTGCGGATCTGTGCTTTCCCACAGACGATACAGCTTCTGCTGCTTTTCCTCTGCAGAGCCCCTGTCCGATAAGGCAAAAATCCGGCTCCTTCTCCCACAAGGAAGGTGCTAAGCCTGAAAGCTGTTGCTGGTCTGCACCTTCCCTTGGCAGCCTATTCACAGCACAACAGCCCTGCGGATCTGTGCTTTCCCACAGACAATACATCTCCTGCTGCTTCTCCTCTGCAGAGTTCCTCTCCGAAAAGGCAAACGTCCGGCTCCTTCTCCCACAAGGAAGGTGCTAGCCCTGAAAGCTGTTGCTGGTCTGCACCTTCCCTTGGCAGCCTATTCACAGCACAACAGCCCTGCGGATCTGTGCTTTCCCACAGGCGATACAGCCCCTGCTGCTTTTCCTCTGCAGAGCCCCTCTCCGATAAGGCAAAAATTCAGCTCCTTCTCCCACAAGGAAGGTGCTAAGCCTGAAAGCTGTTGCTGGTCTGCACCTTCCCTTGGCAGCCTATTCACAGCACAACAGCCCTGCGGATCTGTGCTTTCCAACAGACGATACAGCTCATGATGCTTTTCCTCTGCAGAGCCCCTCTCGGATAAGGCAGAAATTCAGCTCCATCTCCCACAAGGAAGGCGGTAGCCCTGAAAACTGTTGCTGGTCTGCACCTTCCCTTGGCAGCCTATTCACAGCACAACAGCCCGGCGGATCTGTGCTTTCCCACAGACGATACAGCTCCTGATGCTTTTCCTCTGCAGAGCCCCTCTCCGATAAGGCAAAAATCGGGCTCCTTCTCCCACAAGGAAGGTGCTAAGCCTGAAAGCTGTTGCTGGTCTGCACCTTCCCTTGGCAGCCTATTCACAGCACAACAGCCCTGCGGATCTGTGCTTTCCCACAGACGATACATCTCCTGCTGCTTCTCCTCTGCAGAGTTCCTCTCCGAAAAGGCAAACGTCCGGCTCCTTCTCCCACAAGGAAGGCGGTAGCCCTGAAAGCTGTTGCTGGTCTGCACCTTCCCTTGGCAGCCTATTCACAGCACAACAGCCCTGCGGATCTGTGCTTTCCCACAGACGATACAGCTCCTGCTCCTTTTCCTCTGCAGAGCCCCACTCCGATAAAGCAAAAATTCAGCTCCTTCTCACACAAGGAAGGCGGTAGCCCTGAAAGCTGTTGCTGGTCTGCACCTTCCCTTGGCAGCCTATTCACAGCACAACAGCCCTGCGGATCTGTGCTTTCCCACAGACGATACAGCTCATGAGTCTATTCCTCTGCAGAGCCCCTTTCGGAATAGGCAAACGTCCGGCTCCTTCTCCCACAAGGAAGGTACTAAGCCTGAAAGCTGTTGCTGGTCTGCACCTTCCCTTGGCAGCCTGTTCACAGCACAACAGCCCTGCGGATCTGTGCTTTCCCACAGGCGATACAGCTTCTGCTGCTTTTCCTCTGCAGAGCCCCTGTCCGATAAGGCAAAAATCCGGCTCCTTCTCCCACAAGGAAGGTGCTAAGCCTGAAAGCTGTTGCTGGTCTGCACCTTCCCTTGGCAGCCTATTCACAGCACAACAGCCCTGCGGATCTGTGCTTTCCCACAGACAATACATCTCCTGCTGCTTCTCCTCTGCAGAGTTCCTCTCCGAAAAGGCAAACGTCCGGCTCCTTCTCCCACAAGGAAGGTGCTAGCCCTGAAAGCTGTTGCTGGTCTGCACCTTCCCTTGGCAGCCTATTCACAGCACAACAGCCCTGCGGATCTGTGCTTTCCCACAGGCGATACAGCCCCTGCTGCTTTTCCTCTGCAGAGTTCCTCTCCGATAAGGCAAAAATTCAGCTCCTTCTCCCACAAGGAAGGTGCTAAGCCTGAAAGCTGTTGCTGGTCTGCACCTTTCCTTGGCAGCTTATTCACAGCACAACAGCCCTGCGGATCTGTGCTTTCCCACAGACGATACAGCTCCTGCTGCTTTTCCTCTGCAGAGCCCCTCTCCGATAAGGCAAAAATCGGGCTCCTTCTCCCACAAGGAAGGTGCTAAGCCTGAAAGCTGTTGCTGGTCTGCACCTTCCCTTGGCAGCCTATTCACAGCACAACAGCCCTGCGGATCTGTGCTTTCCCACAGACGATACAGCTCCTGATGCTTTTCCTCTGCAGAGCCCCTCTCCGATAAGGCAAACGTCCGGCTCCTTCTCCCACAAGGAAGGTGCTAGCCCTGAAAGCTGTTGCTGGTCTGCACCTTCCCTTGGCATCCTGTTCACAGCACAACAGCCCTGCGGATCTGTGCTTTCCCACAGGCGATACAGCTTCTGCTGCTTTTCCTCTGCAGAGCCCCTGTCCGATAAGGCAAAAATTCAGCTCCTTCTCCCACAAGGAAGGTGCTAAGCCTGAAAGCTGTTGCTGGTCTGCACCTTCCCTTGGCAGCCTATTCACAGCACAACAGCCCTGCGGATCTGTGCTTTCCCACAGGCGATACAGCTTCTGCTGCTTTTCCTCTGCAGAGCCCCTCTCCGATAAGGCAAAAATCCGGCTCCTTCTCCCACAAGGAAGGTGCTAAGCCTGAAAGCTGTTGCTGGTCTGCACCTTCCCTTGGCAGCCTATTCACAGCACAACAGCCCTGCGGATCTGTGCTTTCCCACAGACAATACAGCTCCTGCTGCTTCTCCTCTGCAGAGTTCCTCTCCGAAAAGGCAAACGTCCGGCTCCTTCTCCCACAAGGAAGGTGCTAGCCCTGAAAGCTGTTGCTGGTCTGCACCTTCCCTTGGCAGCCTATTCACAGCACAACAGCCCTGCGGATCTGTGCTTTCCCACAGGCGATACAGCTCCTGCTGCTGTTCCTCTGCAGAGCCCCTCTCCGATAAGGCAAAAATCGGGCTCCTTCTGCCACAAGGAAGGTGCTAAGCCTGAAAGCTGTTGCTGGTCTGCACCTTTCCTTGGCAGCTTATTCACAGCACAACAGCCCTGCGGATCTGTGCTTTCCCACAGACGATACAGCTCCTGATGCTTTTCCTCTGCAGAGCCCCTCTCCGATAAGGCAAAAATCCGGCTCCTTCTCCCACAAGGAAGGTGCTAAGCCTGAAAGCTGTTGCTGGTCTGCACCTTCCCTTGGCAGCCTATTCACAGCACAACAGCCCTGCGGATCTGTGCTTTCCCACAGACGATACAGCTCCTGCTGCTTCTCCTCTGCAGAGCCCCTCTCCGATAAGGCAAAAATCGGGCTCCTTCTCCCACAAGGAAGGTGCTAAGCCTGAAAGCTGTTGCTGGTCTGCACCTTTCCTTGGCAGCCTATTCACAGCACAACAGCCCTGCGGATCTGTGCTTTCCCACAGACGATACATGTTCTGCTGCCTGTCCGCGGCAGAGCCCCTCTCCAATAAGGCAAAAATCGGGCTCCTTCTCCCACAAGGAAGGTGCTAAGCCTGAAAGCTGTTGCTGGTCTGCACCTTCCCTTGGCAGCCTATTCACAGCACAACAGCCCTGCGGATCTGTGCTTTCCCACAGACGATACAGCTCCTGCTGCTTCTCCTCTGCAGAGTTCCTCTCCGAAAAGGCAAACATCCGGCTCCTTCTCCCACAAGGAAGGTGCTAAGTCTGAAAGCTCTTGGTGCTCTGCACCTTCGCTTGGCAAGCTATTCACAGCACAACAGCCCTGCGGATCTGTGCTTTCCCACAGGCGATACAGCTCATGAGTCTATTCCTCTGCAGAGTTCCTCTCCGAAAAGGCAAACGTCCGGCTCCTTCTCCCACAAGGAAGGTGCTAAGCCTGAAAGCTCTTGGTGCTCTGCACCTTCGCTTGGCAAGCTATTCACAGCACAACAGCCCTGCGGATCTGTGCTTTCCCACAGACGATACAGCTCATGAGTCTATTCCTCTGCAGAGCCCCTGTCCGATAAGGCAAAAATCCGGCTCCTTCTCCCACAAGGAAGGTGCTAAGCCTGAAAGCTGTTGCTGGTCTGCACCTTCCCTTGGCAGCCTATTCACAGCACAACAGCCCTGCGGATCTGTGCTTTCCCACAGGCGATACAGCTCCTGCTGCTTTTCCTCTGCAGAGCCCCACTCCGATAAAGCAAAAATTCAGCTCCTTCTCACACAAGGAAGGCGGTAGCCCTGAAAGCTGTTGCTGGTCTGCACCTTCCCTTGGCAGCCTATTCACAGCACAACAGCCCTGCGGATCTGTGCTTTCCCACAGACGATACAGCTCATGAGTCTATTCCCCTGCACAGCCCCTTTCGGAATAGGCAAACGTCCGGCTCCTTCTCCCACAAGGAAGGTGCTAAGCCTGAAAGCTGTTGCTGGTCTGCACCTTCCCTTGGCAGCCTATTCACAGCACAACAGCCCTGCGGATCTGTGCTTTCCCAGACACGATACAGCTCCTGCTGCTTTTCCTCTGCAGAGCCCCTCTCCGATAAGGCAAAAATCGGGCTCCTTCTGCCACAAGGAAGGTGCTAAGCCTGAAAGCTGTTGCTGGTCTGCACCTTCCCTTGGCAGCCTATTCACAGCACAACAGCCCTGCGGATCTGTGCTTTCCCACAGACAATACATCTCCTGCTGCTTCTCCTCTGCAGAGTTCCTCTCCGAAAAGGCAAACGTCCGGCTCCTTCTCCCACAAGGAAGGTGCTAGCCCTGAAAGCTGTTGCTGGTCTGCACCTTCCCTTGGCAGCCTATTCACAGCACAACAGCCCTGCGGATCTGTGCTTTCCCACAGACAATACATCTCCTGCTGCTTCTCCTCTGCAGAGTTCCTCTCCGAAAAGGCAAACGTCCGGCTCCTTCTCCCACAAGGAAGGTGCTAGCCCTGAAAGCTGTTGCTGGTCTGCACCTTCCCTTGGCATCCTGTTCACAGCACAACAGCCCTGCGGATCTGTGCTTTCCCACAGGCGATACAGCTTCTGCTGCTTTTCCTCTGCAGAGCCCCTCTCCGATAAGGCAAAAATCCGGCTCCTTCTCCCACAAGGAAGGTGCTAAGCCTGAAAGCTGTTGCTGGTCTGCACCTTCCCTTGGCAGCCTGTTCACAGCACAACAGCCCTGCGGATCTGTGCTTTCCCACAGACGATACATGTTCTGCTGCCTGTCCGCGGCAGAGCCCCTCTCCAATAAGGCAAAAATCCGGCTCCTTCTCCCACAAGGAAGGTGCTAAGCCTGAAAGCTGTTGCTGGTCTGCACCTTCCCTTGGCAGCCTATTCACAGCACAACAGCCCTGCGGATCTGTGCTTTCCCACAGACGATACATCTCCTGCTGCTTCTCCTCTGCAGAGTTCCTCTCCGAAAAGGCAAACGTCCGGCTCCTTCTCCCACAAGGAAGGTGCTAGCCCTGAAAGCTGTTGCTGGTCTGCACCTTTCCTTGGCAGCTTATTCACAGCACAACAGCCCTGCGGATCTGTGCTTTCCCACAGACGATACAGCTCCTGATGCTTTTCCTCTGCAGAGCCCCTCTCCGATAAGGCAAAAATCCGGCTCCTTCTCCCACAAGGAAGGTGCTAAGCCTGAAAGCTGTTGCTGGTCTGCACCTTTCCTTGGCAGCCTATTCACAGCACAACAGCCCTGCGGATCTGTGCTTTCCCACAGACGATACATGTTCTGCTGCCTGTCCGCGGCAGAGCCCATCTCCAATAAGGCAAAAATCGGGCTCCTTCTCCCACAAGGAAGGTGCTAAGCCTGAAAGCTGTTGCTGGTCTGCACCTTCCCTTGGCAGCCTATTCACAGCACAACAGCCCTGCGGATCTGTGCTTTCCCACAGACGATACAGCTCCTGCTGCTTCTCCTCTGCAGAGTTCCTCTCCGAAAAGGCAAACGTCCGGCTCCTTCTCCCACAAGGAAGGTGCTAGCCCTGAAAGCTGTTGCTGGTCTGCACCTTCGCTTGGCAGCCTGTTCACAGCACAACAGCCCTGCGGATCTGTGCTTTCCCACAGACGATACCGCTCATGAGTCTATTCCTCTGCAGAGTTCCTCTCCGAAAAGGCAAACGTCCGGCTCCTTCTCCCACAAGGAAGGTGTTAGCCCTGAAAGCTGTTGCTGGTCTGCACCTTCCCTTGGCAGCCTATTCACAGCACAACAGCCCTGCGGATCTGTGCTTTCCCAGAGACGATACAGCTCCTGCTGCTTTTCCTCTGCAGAGCCCCACTCCGATAAAGCAAAAATTCAGCTCCTTCTCACACAAGGAAGGCGGTAAGCCTGAAAGCTCTCACTGGTCTGCACCTTCCCTTGGCAGCCTATTCACAGCACAACAGCCCTGCGGATCTGTGCTTTCCCACAGACGATACAGCTTCTGCTGCTTTTCCTCTGCAGAGCCCCTGTCCGATAAGGCAAAAATCCGGCTCCTTCTCCCACAAGGAAGGTGCTAAGCCTGAAAGCTGTTGCTGGTCTGCACCTTCCCTTGGCAGCCTATTCACAGCACAACAGCCCTGCGGATCTGTGCTTTCCCACAGACAATACATCTCCTGCTGCTTCTCCTCTGCAGAGTTCCTCTCCGAAAAGGCAAACGTCCGGCTCCTTCTCCCACAAGGAAGGTGCTAGCCCTGAAAGCTGTTGCTGGTCTGCACCTTCCCTTGGCAGCCTATTCACAGCACAACAGCCCTGCGGATCTGTGCTTTCCCACAGGCGATACAGCTTCTGCTGCTTTTCCTCTGCAGAGCCCCTGTCCGATAAGGCAAAAATTCAGCTCCTTCTCCCACAAGGAAGGTGCTAAGCCTGAAAGCTGTTGCTGGTCTGCACCTTCCCTTGGCAGCCTATTCACAGCACAACAGCCCTGCATATCTGTGCTTTCCAACAGACGATACAGCTCCTGATGCTTTTCCTCTGCAGAGCCCCTCTCGGATAAGGCAGAAATTCAGCTCCATCTCCCACAAGGAAGGTGCTAAGCCTGAAAGCTGTTGCTGGTCTGCACCTTCCCTTGGCAGCCTATTCACAGCACAACAGCCCTGCGGATCTGTGCTTTCCCACAGACGATACATCTCCTGCTGCTTCTCCTCTGCAGAGTTCCTCTCCGAAAAGGCAAACGTCCGGCTCCTTCTCCCACAAGGAAGGCGGTAGCCCTGAAAGCTGTTGCTGGTCTGCACCTTCCCTTGGCAGCCTATTCACAGCACAACAGCCCTGCGGATCTGTGCTTTCCCACAGACGATACAGCTCATGAGTCTATTCCTCTGCAGAGCCCCTTTCGGAATAGGCAAACGTCCGGCTCCTTCTCCCACAAGGAAGGTACTAAGCCTGAAAGCTGTTGCTGGTCTGCACCTTCCCTTGGCAGCCTGTTCACAGCACAACAGCCCTGCGGATCTGTGCTTTCCCACAGGCGATACAGCTTCTGCTGCTTTTCCTCTGCAGAGCCCCTGTCCGATAAGGCAAAAATTCAGCTCCTTCTCCCACAAGGAAGGTGCTAAGCCTGAAAGCTGTTGCTGGTCTGCACCTTCCCTTGGCAGCCTATTCACAGCACAACAGCCCTGCGGATCTGTGCTTTCCCACAGGCGATACAGCTCCTGCTGCTTTTCCTCTGCAGAGCCCCTCTCCGATAAGGCAAAAATCGGGCTCCTTCTGCCACAAGGAAGGTGCTAAGCCTGAAAGCTGTTGCTGGTCTGCACCTTTCCTTGGCAGCTTATTCACAGCACAACAGCCCTGCGGATCTGTGCTTTCCCACAGACGATACAGCTCCTGATGCTTTTCCTCTGCAGAGCCCCTCTCCGATAAGGCAAAAATCCGGCTCCTTCTCCCACAAGGAAGGTGCTAAGCCTGAAAGCTGTTGCTGGTCTGCACCTTCCCTTGGCAGCCTATTCACAGCACAACAGCCCTGCGGATCTGTGCTTTCCCACAGGCGATACAGCTCCTGCTGCTTTTCCTCTGCAGAGCCCCACTCCGATAAAGCAAAAATTCAGCTCCTTCTCACACAAGGAAGGCGGTAGCCCTGAAAGCTGTTGCTGGTCTGCACCTTCCCTTGGCAGCCTATTCACAGCACAACAGCCCTGCGGATCTGTGCTTTCCCACAGACGATACAGCTCATGAGTCTATTCCCCTGCACAGCCCCTTTCGGAATAGGCAAACGTCCGGCTCCTTCTCCCACAAGGAAGGTGCTAAGCCTGAAAGCTGTTGCTGGTCTGCACCTTCCCTTGGCAGCCTATTCACAGCACAACAGCCCTGCGGATCTGTGCTTTCCCAGACACGATACAGCTCCTGCTGCTTTTCCTCTGCAGAGCCCCTCTCCGATAAGGCAAAAATCGGGCTCCTTCTGCCACAAGGAAGGTGCTAAGCCTGAAAGCTGTTGCTGGTCTGCACCTTCCCTTGGCAGCCTATTCACAGCACAACAGCCCTGCGGATCTGTGCTTTCCCACAGACAATACATCTCCTGCTGCTTCTCCTCTGCAGAGTTCCTCTCCGAAAAGGCAAACGTCCGGCTCCTTCTCCCACAAGGAAGGTGCTAGCCCTGAAAGCTGTTGCTGGTCTGCACCTTCCCTTGGCAGCCTATTCACAGCACAACAGCCCTGCGGATCTGTGCTTTCCCACAGACAATACATCTCCTGCTGCTTCTCCTCTGCAGAGTTCCTCTCCGAAAAGGCAAACGTCCGGCTCCTTCTCCCACAAGGAAGGTGCTAGCCCTGAAAGCTGTTGCTGGTCTGCACCTTCCCTTGGCATCCTGTTCACAGCACAACAGCCCTGCGGATCTGTGCTTTCCCACAGGCGATACAGCTTCTGCTGCTTTTCCTCTGCAGAGCCCCTCTCCGATAAGGCAAAAATCCGGCTCCTTCTCCCACAAGGAAGGTGCTAAGCCTGAAAGCTGTTGCTGGTCTGCACCTTCCCTTGGCAGCCTGTTCACAGCACAACAGCCCTGCGGATCTGTGCTTTCCCACAGACGATACATGTTCTGCTGCCTGTCCGCGGCAGAGCCCCTCTCCAATAAGGCAAAAATCCGGCTCCTTCTCCCACAAGGAAGGTGCTAAGCCTGAAACCTGTTGCTGGTCTGCACCTTCCCTTGGCAGCCTATTCACAGCACAACAGCCCTGCGGATCTGTGCTTTCCCACAGACGATACATCTCCTGCTGCTTCTCCTCTGCAGAGTTCCTCTCCGAAAAGGCAAACGTCCGGCTCCTTCTCCCACAAGGAAGGTGCTAGCCCTGAAAGCTGTTGCTGGTCTGCACCTTTCCTTGGCAGCTTATTCACAGCACAACAGCCCTGCGGATCTGTGCTTTCCCACAGACGATACAGCTCCTGATGCTTTTCCTCTGCAGAGCCCCTCTCCGATAAGGCAAAAATCCGGCTCCTTCTCCCACAAGGAAGGTGCTAAGCCTGAAAGCTGTTGCTGGTCTGCACCTTTCCTTGGCAGCCTATTCACAGCACAACAGCCCTGCGGATCTGTGCTTTCCCACAGACGATACATGTTCTGCTGCCTGTCCGCGGCAGAGCCCATCTCCAATAAGGCAAAAATCGGGCTCCTTCTCCCACAAGGAAGGTGCTAAGCCTGAAAGCTGTTGCTGGTCTGCACCTTCCCTTGGCAGCCTATTCACAGCACAACAGCCCTGCGGATCTGTGCTTTCCCACAGACGATACAGCTCCTGCTGCTTCTCCTCTGCAGAGTTCCTCTCCGAAAAGGCAAACGTCCGGCTCCTTCTCCCACAAGGAAGGTGCTAGCCCTGAAAGCTGTTGCTGGTCTGCACCTTCGCTTGGCAGCCTGTTCACAGCACAACAGCCCTGCGGATCTGTGCTTTCCCACAGACGATACCGCTCATGAGTCTATTCCTCTGCAGAGTTCCTCTCCGAAAAGGCAAACGTCCGGCTCCTTCTCCCACAAGGAAGGTGTTAGCCCTGAAAGCTGTTGCTGGTCTGCACCTTCCCTTGGCAGCCTATTCACAGCACAACAGCCCTGCGGATCTGTGCTTTCCCAGAGACGATACAGCTCCTGCTGCTTTTCCTCTGCAGAGCCCCACTCCGATAAAGCAAAAATTCAGCTCCTTCTCACACAAGGAAGGCGGTAAGCCTGAAAGCTCTCACTGGTCTGCACCTTCCCTTGGCAGCCTATTCACAGCACAACAGCCCTGCGGATCTGTGCTTTCCCACAGACGATACAGCTTCTGCTGCTTTTCCTCTGCAGAGCCCCTGTCCGATAAGGCAAAAATCCGGCTCCTTCTCCCACAAGGAAGGTGCTAAGCCTGAAAGCTGTTGCTGGTCTGCACCTTCCCTTGGCAGCCTATTCACAGCACAACAGCCCTGCGGATCTGTGCTTTCCCACAGACAATACATCTCCTGCTGCTTCTCCTCTGCAGAGTTCCTCTCCGAAAAGGCAAACGTCCGGCTCCTTCTCCCACAAGGAAGGTGCTAGCCCTGAAAGCTGTTGCTGGTCTGCACCTTCCCTTGGCAGCCTATTCACAGCACAACAGCCCTGCGGATCTGTGCTTTCCCACAGGCGATACAGCTTCTGCTGCTTTTCCTCTGCAGAGCCCCTGTCCGATAAGGCAAAAATTCAGCTCCTTCTCCCACAAGGAAGGTGCTAAGCCTGAAAGCTGTTGCTGGTCTGCACCTTCCCTTGGCAGCCTATTCACAGCACAACAGCCCTGCATATCTGTGCTTTCCAACAGACGATACAGCTCCTGATGCTTTTCCTCTGCAGAGCCCCTCTCGGATAAGGCAGAAATTCAGCTCCATCTCCCACAAGGAAGGCGGTAGCCCTGAAAACTGTTGCTGGTCTGCACCTTCCCTTGGCAGCCTATTCACAGCACAACAGCCCGGCGGATCTGTGCTTTCCCACAGACGATACAGCTCCTGATGCTTTTCCTCTGCAGAGCCCCTCTCCGATAAGGCAAAAATCGGGCTCCTTCTCCCACAAGGAAGGTGCTAAGCCTGAAAGCTGTTGCTGGTCTGCACCTTCCCTTGGCAGCCTATTCACAGCACAACAGCCCTGCGGATCTGTGCTTTCCCACAGACGATACATCTCCTGCTGCTTCTCCTCTGCAGAGTTCCTCTCCGAAAAGGCAAACGTCCGGCTCCTTCTCCCACAAGGAAGGCGGTAGCCCTGAAAGCTGTTGCTGGTCTGCACCTTCCCTTGGCAGCCTATTCACAGCACAACAGCCCTGCGGATCTGTGCTTTCCCACAGACGATACAGCTCATGAGTCTATTCCTCTGCAGAGCCCCTTTCGGAATAGGCAAACGTCCGGCTCCTTCTCCCACAAGGAAGGTACTAAGCCTGAAAGCTGTTGCTGGTCTGCACCTTCCCTTGGCAGCCTGTTCACAGCACAACAGCCCTGCGGATCTGTGCTTTCCCACAGGCGATACAGCTTCTGCTGCTTTTCCTCTGCAGAGCCCCTGTCCGATAAGGCAAAAATTCAGCTCCTTCTCCCACAAGGAAGGTGCTAAGCCTGAAAGCTGTTGCTGGTCTGCACCTTCCCTTGGCAGCCTATTCACAGCACAACAGCCCTGCGGATCTGTGCTTTCCCACAGGCGATACAGCTCCTGCTGCTTTTCCTCTGCAGAGCCCCTCTCCGATAAGGCAAAAATCGGGCTCCTTCTGCCACAAGGAAGGTGCTAAGCCTGAAAGCTGTTGCTGGTCTGCACCTTTCCTTGGCAGCTTATTCACAGCACAACAGCCCTGCGGATCTGTGCTTTCCCACAGACGATACAGCTCCTGATGCTTTTCCTCTGCAGAGCCCCTGTCCGATAAGGCAAAAATCCGGCTCCTTCTCCCACAAGGAAGGTGCTAAGCCTGAAAGCTGTTGCTGGTCTGCACCTTCCCTTGGCAGCCTATTCATAGCACAACAGCCCTGCGGATCTGTGCTTTCCCACAGGCGATACAGCTTCTGCTGCTTTTCCTCTGCAGAGCCCCTGTCCGATAAGGCAAAAATCCGGCTCCTTCTCCCACAAGGAAGGTGCTAAGCCTGAAAGCTGTTGCTGGTCTGCACCTTCCCTTGGCAGCCTATTCACAGCACAACAGCCCTGCGGATCTGTGCTTTCCCAGAGACGATACAGCTCCTGCTGCTTTTCCTCTGCAGAGCCCCACTCCGATAAAGCAAAAATTCAGCTCCTTCTCACACAAGGAAGGCGGTAGCCCTGAAAGCTGTTGCTGGTCTGCACCTTCCCTTGGCAGCCTATTCACAGCACAACAGCCCTGCGGATCTGTGCTTTCCCACAGGCGATACAGCTTCTGCTGCTTTTCCTCTGCAGAGCCCCTCTCCGATAAGGCAAAAATCCGGCTCCTTCTCCCACAAGGAAGGTGCTAAGCCTGAAAGCTGTTGCTGGTCTGCACCTTCCCTTGGCAGCTTATTCACAGCACAACAGCCCTGCGGATCTGTGCTTTCCCACAGACGATACTGCTCCTGCTGCTTTTCCTCTGCAGAGCCCCTCTCGGACATGGCAAAAATTCAGCTCCTTCTCCCACAAGGAAGGTGCTAAGCCTGAAAGCTGTTGCTGGTCTGCACCTTCCCTTGGCAGCCTATTCACAGCACAACAGCCCTGCGGATCTGTGCTTTCCCACAGGCGATACAGCTCCTGCTGCTTTTCCTCTGCAGAGCCCCTCTCCGATAAGGCAAAAATCCGGCTCCTTCTCCCACAAGGAAGGCGGTAGCCCTGAAAGCTGTTGCTGGTCTGCACCTTCCCTTGGCAGCCTATTCACAGCACAACAGCCCTGCGGATCTGTGCTTTCCCAGAGACGATACTGCTCCTGCTGCTTTTCCTCTGCAGAGCCCCTTTCGGGAAAGGCAAACATCCGGCTCCTTCTCCCACAAGGAAGGTGCTAGCCCTGAAAGCTGTTGCTGGTCTGCACCTTCCCTTGGCAGCCTGTTCACAGCACAACAGCCCTGCGGATCTGTGCTTTCCCAGAGACGATACAGCTCATGATGCTTTTCCTCTGCAGAGCCCCTCTCCGATAAGGCAAACGTCCGGCTCCTTCTCCCACAAGGAAGGCGGTAGCCCTGAAAGCTGTTGCTGGTCTGCACCTTCCCTTGGCAGCCTGTTCACAGCACAACAGCCCTGCGGATCTGTGCTTTCCCACAGGCGATACAGCTCCTGCTGCTTTTCCTCTGCAGAGCCCCTTTCGGAAAAGGCAAACATCCGGCTCCTTCTCCCACAAGGAAGGTGCTAAGTCTGAAAGCTGTTGCTGGTCTGCACCTTCCCTTGGCAGCCTATTCACAGCACAACAGCCATGCGGATCTGTGCTTTCCCACAGGCGATACAGCTCATGAGTCTATTCCTCTGCAGAGTTCCTCTCCGAAAAGGCAAACGTCCGGCTCCTTCTCCCACAAGGAAGGTGCTAAGCCTGAAAGCTCTTGGTGCTCTGCACCTTCGCTTGGCAAGCTATTCACAGCACAACAGCCCTGCGGATCTGTGCTTTCCCACAGACGATACAGCTCATGAGTCTATTCCTCTGCAGAGTTCCTCTCCGAAAAGGCAAACGTCCGGCTCCTTCTCCCACAAGGAAGGCGGTAGCCCTGAAAGCTGTTGCTGGTCTGCACCTTCCCTTGGCAGCCTATTCACAGCACAACAGCCCTGCGGATCTGTGCTTTCCCACAGACGATACATCTCCTGCTGCTTCTCCTCTGCAGAGTTCCTCTCCGAAAAGGCAAACGTCCGGCTCCTTCTCCCACAAGGAAGGTGCTAGCCCTGAAAGCTGTTGCTGGTCTGCACCTTCCCTTGGCAGCCTGTTCACAGCACAACAGCCCTGCGGATCTGTGCTTTCCCACAGACGATACATCTCCTGCTGCTTCTCCTCTGCAGAGTTCCTCTCCGAAAAGGCAAACGTCCGGCTCCTTCTCCCACAAGGAAGGTGCTAAGCCTGAAAGCTGTTGCTGGTCTGCACCTTCCCTTGGCAGCCTATTCACAGCACAACAGCCCTGCGGATCTGTGCTTTCCCACAGACGATACAGCTCCTGATGCTTTTCCTCTGCAGAGACCCACTCCGATAAAGCAAAAATTCAGCTCCTTCTCACACAAGGAAGGCGGTAGCCCTGAAAGCTGTTGCTGGTCTGCACCTTCCCTTGGCAGCCTATTCACAGCACAACAGCCCTGCGGATCTGTGCTTTCCCACAGACGATACAGCTCATGAGTCTATTCCTCTGCAGAGCCCCTTTCGGAAAAGGCAAACGTCCGGCTCCTTCTCCCACAAGGAAGGTGCTAAGCCTGAAAGCTGTTGCTGGTCTGCACCTTCCCTTGGCAGCCTATTCACAGCACAACAGCCCTGCGGATCTGTGCTTTCCAACAGACGATAGAGCTCCTGATGCTTTTCCTCTGCAGAGCCCCTCTCGGATAAGGCAGAAATTCAGCTCCATCTCCCACAAGGAAGGCGGTAGCCCTGAAAACTGTTGCTGGTCTGCACCTTCCCTTGGCAGCCTATTCACAGCACAACAGCCCTGCGGATCTGTGCTTTCCCACAGACGATACAGCTCCTGATGCTTTTCCTCTGCAGAGCCCCTCTCCGATAAGGCAAAAATCGGGCTCCTTCTCCCACAAGGAAGGTGCTAAGCCTGAAAGCTGTTGCTGGTCTGCACCTTCCCTTGGCAGCCTATTCACAGCACAACAGCCCTGCGGATCTGTGCTTTCCCACAGACGATACATCTCCTGCTGCTTCTCCTCTGCAGAGTTCCTCTCCGAAAAGGCAAACGTCCGGCTCCTTCTCCCACAAGGAAGGCGGTAGCCCTGAAAGCTGTTGCTGGTCTGCACCTTCCCTTGGCAGCCTATTCACAGCACAACAGCCCTGCGGATCTGTGCTTTCCCACAGACGATACATCTCCTGCTGCTTCTCCTCTGCAGAGTTCCTCTCCGAAAAGGCAAACGTCCGGCTCCTTCTCCCACAAGGAAGGTGCTAGCCCTGAAAGCTGTTGCTGGTCTGCACCTTTCCTTGGCAGCCTATTCACAGCACAACAGCCCTGCGGATCTGTGCTTTCCCAGGGACGATACAGCTCATGATGCTTTTCCTCTGCAGAGCCCCTCTCCGATAAGGCAAAAATCCGGCTCCTTCTCCCACAAGGAAGGTGCTAAGCCTGAAAGCTGTTGCTGGTCTGCACCTTCCCTTGGCAGCCTATTCACAGCACAACAGCCCTGCGGATCTGTGCTTTCCCACAGACGATACATCTCCTGCTGCTTCTCCTCTGCAGAGTTCCTCTCCGAAAAGGCAAAGGTCCGGCTCCTTCTCCCACAAAGAAGGCGGTAGCCCTGAAAGCTGTTGCTGGTCTGCACCTTCCCTTGGCAGCCTATTCACAGCACAACAGCCCAGCGGATCTGTGCTTTCCCAGGGACGATACAGCTCATGATGCTTTTCCTCTGCAGAGCCCCTCTCCGATAAGGCAAAAATCCGGCTCCTTCTCCCACAAGGAAGGTGCTAAGCCTGAAAGCTGTTGCTGGTCTGCACCTTCCCTTGGCAGCCTATTCACAGCACAACAGCCCTGTGGATCTGTGCTTTCCCACAGACGATACAGCTCCTGCTGCTTTTCCTCTGCAGAGCCCCTCTCCGATAAGGCAAACGTCTGGCTCCTTCTCCCACAAGGAAGGTGCTAGCCCTGAAAACTGTTGCTGGTCTGCACCTTCCCTTGGCAGCCTATTCACAGCACAACAGCCCTGCGGATCTGTGCTTTCCCACAGATGATACAGCTCCTGATGCTTTTCCTCTGCAGAGCCCCTCTCCGATAAGGCAAAAATCCGGCTCCTTCTCCCACAAGGAAGGTGCTAAGCCTGAAAGCTGTTGCTGGTCTGCACCTTCCCTTGGCAGCCTATTCACAGCACAACAGCCCTGCGGATCTGTGCTTTCCAACAGACGATACAGCTCCTGATGCTTTTCCTCTGCAGAGCCCCTCTCCGATAAGGCAGAAATTCAGCTCCATCTCCCACAAGGAAGGCGGTAGCCCTGAAAACTGTTGCTGGTGTGCACCTTCCCTTGGCAGCCTATTCACAGCACAACAGCCCGGCGGATCTGTGCTTTCCCACAGACGATACAGCTCCTGCTGCTTTTCCTCTGCAGAGCCCCTCTCCGATAAGGCAAAAATCGGGCTCCTTCTCCCACAAGGAAGGTGCTAAGCCTGAAAGCTGTTGCTGGTCTGCACCTTCCCTTGGCAGCCTATTCACAGCACAACAGCCCTGCGGATCTGTGCTTTCCCACAGACGATACATCTCCTGCTGCTTCTCCTCTGCAGAGTTCCTCTCCGAAAAGGCAAACGTCCGGCTCCTTCTCCCACAAGGAAGGTGCTAGCCCTGAAAGCTGTTGCTGGTCTGCACCTTTCCTTGGCAGCCTATTCACAGCACAACAGCCCTGCGGATCTGTGCTTTCCCACAGACGATACAGCTCCTGATGCTTCTCCTCTGCAGAGCCCCTCTCCGATAAGGCAAAAATTCGTCTCCTTCTCCCACAAGGAAGGCGGTAGCCCTGAAAGCTGTTGCTGGTCTGCACCTTCCCTTGGCAGCCTATTCACAGCACAACAGCCCTGCGGATCTGTGCTTTCCCAGAGACGATACAGCTCCTGCTGCTTTTCCTCTGCAGAGCCCCTCTCCGATAAAGCAAAAATTCAGCTCCTTCTCCCACAAGGAAGGCGGTAGCCCTGAAAGCTGTTGCTGGTCTGCACCTTCCCTTGGCAGCCTATTCACAGCACAACAGCCCTGCGGATCTGTGCTTTCCCACAGACGATACATCTCCTGCTGCTTCTCCTCTGCAGAGTTCCTCTCCGAAAAGGCAAACGTCCGGCTCCTTCTCCCACAAGGAAGGTGCTAGCCCTGAAAGCTGTTGCTGGTCTGCACCTTTCCTTGGCAGCCTATTCACAGCACAACAGCCCTGCGGATCTGTGCTTTCCCAGGGACGATACAGCTCATGATGCTTTTCCTCTGCAGAGCCCCTCTCCGATAAGGCAAAAATCCGGCTCCTTCTCCCACAAGGAAGGTGCTAAGCCTGAAAGCTGTTGCTGGTCTGCACCTTCCCTTGGCAGCCTATTCACAGCACAACAGCCCTGCGGATCTGTGCTTTCCCACAGACGATACATCTCCTGCTGCTTCTCCTCTGCAGAGTTCCTCTCCGAAAAGGCAAACGTCCGGCTCCTTCTCCCACAAGGAAGGTGCTAGCCCTGAAAGCTGTTGCTGGTCTGCACCTTTCCTTGGCAGCCTATTCACAGCACAACAGCCCTGCGGATCTGTGCTTTCCCACAGACGATACAGCTCCTGATGCTTCTCCTCTGCAGAGCCCCTCTCCGATAAGGCAAAAATTCGTCTCCTTCTCCCACAAGGAAGGCGGTAGCCCTGAAAGCTGTTGCTGGTCTGCACCTTCCCTTGGCAGCCTATTCACAGCACAACAGCCCTGCGGATCTGTGCTTTCCCAGAGACGATACAGCTCCTGCTGCTTTTCCTCTGCAGAGCCCCTCTCCGATAAAGCAAAAATTCAGCTCCTTCTCACACAAGGAAGGCGGTAGCCCTGAAAGCTGTTGCTGGTCTGCACCTTCCCTTGGCAGCCTATTCACAGCACAACAGCCCTGCGGATCTGTGCTTTCCCACAGACGATACATCTCCTGCTGCTTCTCCTCTGCAGAGTTCCTCTCCGAAAAGGCAAACGTCCGGCTCCTTCTCCCACAAGGAAGGCGGTAGCCCTGAAAGCTGTTGCTGGTCTGCACCTTCCCTTGGCAGCCTATTCACAGCACAACAGCCCTGCGGATCTGTGCTTTCCCACAGACGATACAGCTCCTGCTGCTTCTCCTCTGCAGAGTTCCTCTCCGAAAAGGCAAACGTCCGGCTCCTTCTCCCACAAGGAAGGTACTAAGCCTGAAAGCTGTTGCTGGTCTGCACCTTCCCTTGGCAGCCTGTTCACAGCACAACAGCCCTGCGGATCTGTGCTTTCCCACAGGCGATACAGCTTCTGCTGCTTTTCCTCTGCAGAGCCCCTGTCCGATAAGGCAAAAATCCGGCTCCTTCTCCCACAAGGAAGGTGCTAAGCCTGAAAGCTGTTGCTGGTCTGCACCTTCCCTTGGCAGCCTATTCACAGCACAACAGCCCTGCGGATCTGTGCTTTCCCACAGACAATACATCTCCTGCTGCTTCTCCTCTGCAGAGTTCCTCTCCGAAAAGGCAAACGTCCGGCTCCTTCTCCCACAAGGAAGGTGCTAGCCCTGAAAGCTGTTGCTGGTCTGCACCTTCCCTTGGCAGCCTATTCACAGCACAACAGCCCTGCGGATCTGTGCTTTCCCACAGGCGATACAGCCCCTGCTGCTTTTCCTCTGCAGAGCCCCTCTCCGATAAGGCAAAAATCGGGCTCCTTCTGCCACAAGGAAGGTGCTAAGCCTGAAAGCTGTTGCTGGTCTGCACCTTTCCTTGGCAGCTTATTCACAGCACAACAGCCCTGCGGATCTGTGCTTTCCCACAGACGATACAGCTTCTGCTGCTTTTCCTCTGCAGAGCCCCTGTCCGATAAGGCAAAAATCGGGCTCCTTCTGCCACAAGGAAGGTGCTAAGCCTGAAAGCTGTTGCTGGTCTGCACCTTCCCTTGGCAGCCTATTCACAGCACAACAGCCCTGCGGATCTGTGCTTTCCCACAGACAATACATCTCCTGCTGCTTCTCCTCTGCAGAGCCCCTCTCCGATAAGGCAAAAATTCAGCTCCTTCTCCCACAAGGAAGGTGCTAAGCCTGAAAGCTGTTGCTGGTCTGCACCTTTCCTTGGCAGCTTATTCACAGCACAACAGCCCTGCGGATCTGTGCTTTCCCACAGACGATACAGCTCCTGATGCTTTTCCTCTGCAGAGCCCCTCTCCGATAAGGCAAACGTCCGGCTCCTTCTCCCACAAGGAAGGTGCTAGCCCTGAAAGCTGTTGCTGGTCTGCACCTTCCCTTGGCAGCCTGTTCACAGCACAACAGCCCTGCGGATCTGTGCTTTCCCACAGGCGATACAGCTTCTGCTGCTTTTCCTCTGCAGAGCCCCTGTCCGATAAGGCAAAAATTCAGCTCCTTCTCCCACAAGGAAGGTGCTAAGCCTGAAAGCTGTTGCTGGTCTGCACCTTCCCTTGGCAGCCTATTCACAGCACAACAGCCCTGCGGATCTGTGCTTTCCCACAGGCGATACAGCTCCTGCTGCTTTTCCTCTGCAGAGCCCCTCTCCGATAAGGCAAAAATCGGGCTCCTTCTGCCACAAGGAAGGTGCTAAGCCTGAAAGCTGTTGCTGGTCTGCACCTTTCCTTGGCAGCTTATTCACAGCACAACAGCCCTGCGGATCTGTGCTTTCCCACAGACGATACAGCTCCTGCTGCTTTTCCTCTGCAGAGCCCCACTCCGATAAAGCAAAAATTCAGCTCCTTCTCACACAAGGAAGGCGGTAGCCCTGAAAGCTGTTGCTGGTCTGCACCTTCCCTTGGCAGCCTATTCACAGCACAACAGCCCTGCGGATCTGTGCTTTCCCACAGACGATACAGCTCATGAGTCTATTCCTCTGCAGAGCCCCTTTCGGAAAAGGCAAACGTCCGGCTCCTTCTCCCACAAGGAAGGTGCTAAGCCTGAAAGCTGTTGCTGGTCTGCACCTTCCCTTGGCAGCCTATTCACAGCACAACAGCCCTGCGGATCTGTGCTTTCCAACAGACGATACAGCTCCTGATGCTTTTCCTCTGCAGAGCCCCTCTCGGATAAGGCAGAAATTCAGCTCCATCTCCCACAAGGAAGGCGGTAGCCCTGAAAACTGTTGCTGGTCTGCACCTTCCCTTGGCAGCCTATTCACAGCACAACAGCCCGGCGGATCTGTGCTTTCCCACAGACGATACAGCTCCTGATGCTTTTCCTCTGCAGAGCCCCTCTCCGATAAGGCAAAAATCGGGCTCCTTCTCCCACAAGGAAGGTGCTAAGCCTGAAAGCTGTTGCTGGTCTGCACCTTCCCTTGGCAGCCTATTCACAGCACAACAGCCCTGCGGATCTGTGCTTTCCCACAGACGATACAGCTCCTGCTGATTTTCCTCTGCAGAGCCCCTCTCCGATAAGGCAAAAATCGGGCTCCTTCTCCCACAAGGAAGGTGCTAAGCCTGAAAGCTGTTGCTGGTCTGCACCTTCCCTTGGCAGCCTATTCACAGCACAACAGCCCTGCGGATCTGTGCTTTCCCACAGACGATACAGCTCCTGCTGCTTCTCCTCTGCAGAGTTCCTCTCCGAAAAGGCAAACGTCCGGCTCCTTCTCCCACAAGGAAGGTGCTAGCCCTGAAAGCTGTTGCTGGTCTGCACCTTCCCTTGGCAGCCTGTTCACAGCACAACAGCCCTGCGGACCTGTGCTTTCCCACAGGCGATACAGCTTCTGCTGCTTTTCCTCTGCAGAGCCCCTGTCCGATAAGGCAAAAATCCGGCTCCTTCTCCCACAAGGAAGGTGCTAAGCCTGAAAGCTGTTGCTGGTCTGCACCTTCCCTTGGCAGCCTATTCACAGCACAACAGCCCTGCGGATCTGTGCTTTCCCACAGGCGATACAGCTTCTGCTGCTTTTCCTCTGCAGAGCCCCTGTCCGATAAGGCAAAAATCCGGCTCCTTCTCCCACAAGGAAGGTGCTAAGCCTGAAAGCTGTTGCTGGTCTGCACCTTCCCTTGGCAGCCTATTCACAGCACAACAGCCCTGCGGATCTGTGCTTTCCCACAGGCGATACAGCTCATGAGTCTATTCCTCTGCAGAGTTCCTCTCCGAAAAGGCAAACGTCCGGCTCCTTCTCCCAGAAGGAAGGTGCTAAGCCTGAAAGCTCTTGGTGCTCTGCACCTTCCCTTGGCAGCCTATTCACAGCACAACAGCCCTGCGGATCTGTGCTTTCCCACAGGCGATACAGCTCCTGCTGCTTTTCCTCTGCAGAGCCCCTCTCCGGTAAGGCAAAAATCCGGCTCCTTCTCCCACAAGGAAGGCGGTAGCGCTGAAAGTTGTTGCTGGTCTGCACCTTCCCTTGGCAGCCTATTCACAGCACAACAGCCCTGCGGATCTGTGCTTTCCCAGAGACGATACTGCTCCTGCTGCTTTTCCTCTGCAGAGCCCCTTTCGGGAAAGGCAAACGTCCGGCTCCTTCTCCCACAAGGAAGGTGCTAGCCCTGAAAGCTGTTGCTGGTCTGCACCTTCCCTTGGCAGCCTATTTACAGCACAACAGCCCTGCGGATCTGTGCTTTCCCAGAGACGATACTGCTCCTGCTGCTTTTCCTCTGCAGAGCCCCTCTCGGACAAGGCAAAAATTCAGCTCCTTCTCCCACAAGGAAGGTGCTAAGCCTGAAAGCTGTTGCTGGTCTGCACCTTCCCTTGGCAGCCTATTCACAGCACAACAGCCCTGCGGATCTGTGCTTTCCCACAGACGATACAGCTCCTGATGCTTTTCCTCTGCAGAGCCCCTCTCCGATAAGGCAAATGTCCGGCTCCTTCTCCCACAAGGAAGGCGGTAGCCCTGAAAGCTGTTGCTGGTCTGCACCTTCCCTTGGCAGCCTATTCACAGCACAACAGCCCTGCGGATCTGTGCTTTCCCACAGGCGATACAGCTCCTGATGCTTTTCCTCTGCAGAGCCCCTCTCCGATAAGGCAAAAATCCGGCTCCTTCTCCCACAAGGAAGGCGGTAGCGCTGAAAGCTGTTGCTGGTCTGCACCTTCCCTTGGCAGCCTATTCACAGCACAACAGCCCTGCGGATCTGTGCTTTCCCAGAGACGATACTGCTCCTGCTGCTTTTCCTCTGCAGAGCCCCTTTCGGAAAAGGCAAACATCCGGCTCCTTCTCCCACAAGGAAGGTGCTAGCCCTGAAAGCTGTTGGTGGTCTGCACCTTCCCTTGGCAGCCTGTTCACAGCACAACAGCCCTGCGGATCTGTGCTTTCCCACAGACGATACAGCTCATGATGCTTTTCCTCTGCAGAGCCCCTCTCCGATAAGGCAAACGTCCGGCTCCTTCTCCCACAAGGAAGGCGGTAGCCCTGAAAGCTGTTGCTGGTCTGCACCTTCCCTTGGCAGCCTGTTCACAGCACAACAGCCCTGCGGATCTGTGCTTTCCCACAGGCGATACAGCTCATGAGTCTATTCCTCTGCAGAGTTCCTCTCCGAAAAGGCAAACGTCCGGCTCCTTCTCCCACAAGGAAGGTGCTAAGCCTGAAAGCTCTTGGTGCTCTGCACCTTCGCTTGGCAAGCTATTCACAGCACAACAGCCCTGCGGATCTGTGCTTTCCCACAGACGATACAGCTCATGAGTCTATTCCTCTGCAGAGTTCCTCTCCGAAAAGGCAAATGTCCGGCTCCTTCTCCCACAAGGAAGGTGTTAGCCCTGAAAGCTGTTGCTGGTCTGCACCTTCCCTTGGCAGCCTATTCACAGCACAACAGCCCTGCGGATCTGTGCTTTCCCACAGGCGATACAGCTCCTGCTGCTTTTCCTCTGCAGAGCCCCACTCCGATAAAGCAAATATTCAGCTCTTTCTCACACAAGGAAGGCGGTAGCCCTGAAAGCTGTTGCTGGTCTGCACCTTCCCTTGGCAGCCTATTCACAGCACAACAGCCCTGCGGATCTGTGCTTTCCCACAGGCGATACAGCTTCTGCTGCTTTTCCTCTGCAGAGCCCCTGTCCGATAAGGCAAAAATCCGGCTCCTTCTCCCAGAAGGAAGGTGCTAAGCCTGAAAGCTGTTGCTGGTCTGCACCTTCCCTTGGCAGCCTATTCACAGCACAACAGCCCTGCGGATCTGTGCTTTCCCACAGACAATACATCTCCTGCTGCTTCTCCTCTGCAGAGTTCCTCTCCGAAAAGGCAAACGTCCGGCTCCTTCTCCCACAAGGAAGGTGCTAGCCCTGAAAGCTGTTGCTGGTCTGCACCTTCCCTTGGCAGCCTATTCACAGCACAACAGCCCTGCGGATCTGTGCTTTCCCACAGGCGATACAGCTCCTGATGCTTTTCCTCTGCAGAGCCCCTCTCCGATAAGGCAAAAATCGGGCTCCTTCTGCACAAGGAAGGTGCTAAGCCTGAAAGCTGTTGCTGGTCTGCACCTTTCCTTGGCAGCTTATTCACAGCACAACAGCCCTGCGGATCTGTGCTTTCCCACAGACGATACAGCTCCTGCTGCTTTTCCTCTGCAGAGCCCCTCTCCGATAAGGCAAAAATCGGGCTCCTTCTCCCACAAGGAAGGCGGTAGCCCTGAAAGCTGTTGCTGGTCTGCACCTTCCCTTGGCAGCCTATTCACAGCACAACAGCCCTGCGGATCTGTGCTTTCCCAGAGACGATACTGCTCCTGCTGCTTTTCCTCTGCAGAGCCCCTTTCGGAAAAGGCAAACGTCCGGCTCCTTCTCCCACAAGGAAGGTGCTAAGCCTGAAAGCTCTTGGTGCTCTGCACCTTCGCTTGGCAGCCTATTCACAGCACAACAGCCCTGCGGATCTGTGCTTTCCCAGAGACGATACAGCTCATGACTCTATTCCTCTGCAGAGTTCCTCTCCGAAAAGGCAAACGTCCGGCTCCTTCTCCCACAAGGAAGGTGCTAGCCCTGAAAGCTGTTGCTGGTCTGCACCTTCCCTTGGCAGCCTATTCACAGCACAACAGCCCTGCGGATCTGTGCTTTCCCACAGACGATACAGCTCCTGCTGCTTTTCCTCTGCAGAGCCCCACTCCGATAAAGCAAAAATTCAGCTCCTTCTCACACAAGGAAGGCGGTAGCCCTGAAAGCTGTTGCTGGTCTGCACCTTCCCTTGGCAGCCTATTCACAGCACAACAGCCCTGCGGATCTGTGCTTTCCCACAGACGATACAGCTCATGAGTCTATTCCTCTGCAGAGCCCCTCTCGGATAAGGCAAACGTCCGGCTCCTTCTCCCACAAGGAAGGTGCTAAGCCTGAAAGCTGTTGCTGGTCTGCACCTTCCCTTGGCAGCCTATTCACAGCACAACAGCCCTGCGGATCTGTGCTTTCCAACAGACGATACAGCTCCTGATGCTTTTCCTCTGCAGAGCCCCTCTCGGATAAGGCAGAAATTCAGCTCCATCTCCCACAAGGAAGGCGGTAGCCCTGAAAACTGTTGCTGGTCTGCACCTTCCCTTGGCAGCCTATTCACAGCACAACAGCCCTGCGGATCTGTGCTTTCCCACAGACGATACAGCTCCTGATGCTTTTCCTCTGCAGAGCCCCTCTCCGATAAGGCAAAAATCGGGCTCCTTCTCCCACAAGGAAGGTGCTAAGCCTGAAAGCTGTTGCTGGTCTGCACCTTCCCTTGGCAGCCTATTCACAGCACAACAGCCATGCGGATCTGTGCTTTCCCACAGACGATACATCTCCTGCTGCTTCTCCTCTGCAGAGTTCCTCTCCGAAAAGGCAAACGTCCGGCTCCTTCTCCCACAAGGAAGGCGGTAGCCCTGAAAGCTGTTGCTGGTCTGCACCTTCCCTTGGCAGCCTATTCACAGCACAACAGCCCTGCGGATCTGTGCTTTCCCACAGACGATACAGCTCCTGATGCTTCTCCTCTGCAGAGTTCCTCTCCGAAAAGGCAAACGTCCGGCTCCTTCTCCCACAAGGAAGGTGCTAGCCCTGAAAGCTGTTGCTGGTCTGCACCTTCCCTTGGCAGCCTGTTCACAGCACAACAGCCCTGCGGATCTGTGCTTTCCCACAGGCGATACAGCTTCTGCTGCTTTTCCTCTGCAGAGTTCCTCTCCGAAAAGGCAAAAATCCGGCTCCTTCTCCCACAAGGAAGGTGCTAAGCCTGAAAGCTGTTGCTGGTCTGCACCTTCCCTTGGCAGCCTATTCACAGCACAACAGCCCTGCGGATCTGTGCTTTCCCACAGACGATACATCTCCTGCTGCTTCTCCTCTGCAGAGTTCCTCTCCGAAAAGGCAAACGTCCGGCTCCTTCTCCCACAAGGAAGGTGCTAGCCCTGAAAGCTGTTGCTGGTCTGCACCTTCCCTTGGCAGCCTATTCACAGCACAACAGCCCTGCGGATCTGTGCTTTCCCAGGGACGATACAGCTCCTGATGCTTTTCCTCTGCAGAGCCCCTCTCCGATAAGGCAAACGTCCGTCTCCTTCTCCCACAAGGAAGGTGCTAAGCCTGAAAGCTGTTGCTGGTCTGCACCTTCCCTTGGCAGCCTATTCACAGCACAACAGCCCTGCGGATCTGTGCTTTCCCACAGACGATACAGCTCCTGCTGCTTTTCCTCTGCAGAGCCCCTCTCCGATAAGGCAAAAATCGGGCTCCTTCTCCCACAAGGAAGGTGCTAGCCCTGAAAGCTGTTGCTGGTCTGCACCTTTCCTTGGCAGCCTATTCACAGCACAACAGCCCTGCGGATCTGTGCTTTCCCACAGACGATACATGTTCTGCTGTCTGTCCGCGGCAGAGCCCCTCTCCAATAAGGCAAAAATCGGGCTCCTTCTCCCACAAGGAAGGTGCTAAGCCTGAAAGCTGTTGCTGGTCTGCACCTTCCCTTGGTAGCCTATTCACAGCACAACAGCCCTGCGGATCTGTGCTTTCCCACAGACAATACATCTCCTGCTGCTTCTCCTCTGCAGAGTTCCTCTCCGAAAAGGCAAACGTCCGGCTCCTTCTCCCACAAGGAAGCTGCTAGCCCTGAAAGCTGTTGCTGGTCTGCACCTTCCCTTGGCAGCCTATTCACAGCACAACAGCCCTGCGGATCTGTGCTTTCCCACAGGCGATACAGCCCCAGCTGCTTTTCCTCTGCAGAGCCCCTCTCCGATAAGGCAAAAATCGGGCTCCTTCTGCCACAAGGAAGGTGCTAAGCCTGAAAGCTGTTGCTGGTCTGCACCTTCCCTTGGCAGCCTATTCACAGCACAACAGCCCTGCGGATCTGTGCTTTCCCACAGGCGATACAGCTCCTGCTGCTTTTCCTCTGCAGAGCCCCTCTCCGATAAGGCAAACGTCCGGCTCCTTCTCCCACAAGGAAGGTGCTAGCCCTGAAAGCTGTTGCTGGTCTGCACCTTCCCTTGGCAGCCTGTTCACAGCACAACAGCCCTGCGGATCTGTGCTTTCCCACAGGCGATACAGCTTCTGCTGCTTTTCCTCTGCAGAGCCCCTGTCCGATAAGGCAAAAATTCAGCTCCTTCTCCCACAAGGAAGGTGCTAAGCCTGAAAGCTGTTGCTGGTCTGCACCTTCCCTTGGCAGCCTATTCACAGCACAACAGCCCTGCGGATCTGTGCTTTCCCACAGGCGATACAGCTCCTGCTGCTTTTCCTCTGCAGAGCCCCTCTCCGATAAGGCAAAAATCGGGCTCCTTCTGCCACAAGGAAGGTGCTAAGCCTGAAAGCTATTGCTGGTCTGCACCTTTCCTTGGCAGCTTATTCACAGCACAACAGCCCTGCGGATCTGTGCTTTCCCACAGACGATACAGCTCCTGCTGCTTTTCCTCTGCAGAGCCCCACTCCGATAAAGCAAAAATTCAGCTCCTTCTCACACAAGGAAGGCGGTAGCCCTGAAAGCTGTTGCTGGTCTGCACCTTCCCTTGGCAGCCTATTCACAGCACAACAGCCCTGCGGATCTGTGCTTTCCCACAGACGATACAGCTCATGAGTCTATTCCTCTGCAGAGCCCCTTTCGGAAAAGGCAAACGTCCGGCTCCTTCTCCCACAAGGAAGGTGCTAAGCCTGAAAGCTGTTGCTGGTCTGCACCTTCCCTTGGCAGCCTATTCACAGCACAACAGCCCTGCGGATCTGTGCTTTCCAACAGACGATACAGCTCCTGATGCTTTTCCTCTGCAGAGCCCCTCTCGGATAAGGCAGAAATTCAGCTCCATCTCCCACAAGGAAGGCGGTAGCCCTGAAAACTGTTGCTGGTCTGCACCTTCCCTTGGCAGCCTATTCACAGCACAACAGCCCGGCGGATCTGTGCTTTCCCACAGACGATACAGCTCCTGATGCTTTTCCTCTGCAGAGCCCCTCTCCGATAAGGCAAAAATCGGGCTCCTTCTCCCACAAGGAAGGTGCTAAGCCTGAAAGCTGTTGCTGGTCTGCACCTTCCCTTGGCAGCCTATTCACAGCACAACAGCCCTGCGGATCTGTGCTTTCCCACAGACGATACAGCTCCTGCTGATTTTCCTCTGCAGAGCCCCTCTCCGATAAGGCAAAAATCGGGCTCCTTCTCCCACAAGGAAGGTGCTAAGCCTGAAAGCTGTTGCTGGTCTGCACCTTCCCTTGGCAGCCTATTCACAGCACAACAGCCCTGCGGATCTGTGCTTTCCCACAGACGATACAGCTCCTGCTGCTTCTCCTCTGCAGAGTTCCTCTCCGAAAAGGCAAACGTCCGGCTCCTTCTCCCACAAGGAAGGTGCTAGCCCTGAAAGCTGTTGCTGGTCTGCACCTTCCCTTGGCAGCCTGTTCACAGCACAACAGCCCTGCGGACCTGTGCTTTCCCACAGGCGATACAGCTTCTGCTGCTTTTCCTCTGCAGAGCCCCTGTCCGATAAGGCAAAAATCCGGCTCCTTCTCCCACAAGGAAGGTGCTAAGCCTGAAAGCTGTTGCTGGTCTGCACCTTCCCTTGGCAGCCTATTCACAGCACAACAGCCCTGCGGATCTGTGCTTTCCCACAGGCGATACAGCTTCTGCTGCTTTTCCTCTGCAGAGCCCCTGTCCGATAAGGCAAAAATCCGGCTCCTTCTCCCAGAAGGAAGGTGCTAAGCCTGAAAGCTGTTGCTGGTCTGCACCTTCCCTTGGCAGCCTATTCACAGCACAACAGCCCTGCGGATCTGTGCTTTCCCACAGGCGATACAGCTCATGAGTCTATTCCTCTGCAGAGTTCCTCTCCGAAAAGGCAAACGTCCGGCTCCTTCTCCCAGAAGGAAGGTGCTAAGCCTGAAAGCTCTTGGTGCTCTGCACCTTCGCTTGGCAGCCTATTCACAGCACAACAGCCCTGCGGATCTGTGCTTTCCCAGAGACGATACAGCTCATGACTCTATTCCTCTGCAGAGTTCCTCTCCGAAAAGGCAAACGTCCGGCTCCTTCTCCCACAAGGAAGGTGCTAGCCCTGAAAGCTGTTGCTGGTCTGCACCTTCCCTTGGCAGCCTATTCACAGCACAACAGCCCTGCGGATCTGTGCTTTCCCACAGGCGATACAGCTCCTGCTGCTTTTCCTCTGCAGAGCCCCTCTCCGGTAAGGCAAAAATCCGGCTCCTTCTCCCACAAGGAAGGCGGTAGCGCTGAAAGCTGTTGCTGGTCTGCACCTTCCCTTGGCAGCCTATTCACAGCACAACAGCCCTGCGGATCTGTGCTTTCCCAGAGACGATACTGCTCCTGCTGCTTTTCCTCTGCAGAGCCCCTTTCGGGAAAGGCAAACATCCGGCTCCTTCTCCCACAAGGAAGGTGCTAGCCCTGAAAGCTGTTGCTGGTCTGCACCTTCCCTTGGCAGCCTGTTCACAGCACAACAGCCCTGCGGATCTGTGCTTTCCCACAGGCGATACAGCTCCTGCTGCTTTTCCTCTGCAGAGCCCCTTTCGGAAAAGGCAAACATCCGGCTCCTTCTCCCACAAGGAAGGTGCTAAGTCTGAAAGCTCTTGGTGCTCTGCACCTTCGCTTGGCAAGCTATTCAAGCACAACAGCCCTGCGGATCTGTGCTTTCCCACAGGCGATACAGCTCATGAGTCTATTCCTCTGCAGAGTTCCTCTCCGAAAAGGCAAACGTCCGGCTCCTTCTCCCACAAGGAAGGTGCTAAGCCTGAAAGCTCTTGGTGCTCTGCACCTTCGCTTGGCAAGCTATTCACAGCACAACAGCCCTGCGGATCTGTGCTTTCCCACAGACGATACAGCTCATGAGTCTATTCCTCTGCAGAGTTCCTCTCCGAAAAGGCAAACGTCCGGCTCCTTCTCCCACAAGGAAGGTGTTAGCCCTGAAAGCTGTTGCTGGTCTGCACCTTCCCTTGGCAGCCTATTCACAGCACAACAGCCCTGCGGATCTGTGCTTTCCCAGAGACGATACAGCTCCTGCTGCTTTTCCTCTGCAGAGCCCCACTCCGATAAAGCAAAAATTCAGCTCCTTCTCACACAAGGAAGGCGGTAGCCCTGAAAGCTGTTGCTGGTCTGCACCTTCCCTTGGCAGCCTATTCACAGCACAACAGCCCTGCGGATCTGTGCTTTCCCACAGACGATACAGCTCATGAGTCTATTCCCCTGCAGAGCCCCTTTCGGAATAGGCAAACGTCCGGCTCCTTCTCCCACAAGGAAGGTGCTAAGCCTGAAAGCTGTTGCTGGTCTGCACCTTCCCTTGGCAGCCTATTCACAGCACAACAGCCCTGCGGATCTGTGCTTTCCCACAGGCGATACAGCTCCTGATGCTTTTCCTCTGCAGAGCCCCTCTCCGATAAGGCAAAAATCGGGCTCCTTCTCCCACAAGGAAGGTGCTAAGCCTGAAAGCTGTTGCTGGTCTGCACCTTCCCTTGGCAGCCTATTCACAGCACAACAGCCCTGCGGATCTGTGCTTTCCCACAGACAATACATCTCCTGCTGCTTCTCCTCTGCAGAGTTCCTCTCCGAAAAGGCAAACGTCCGGCTCCTTCTCCCACAAGGAAGGTGCTAGCCCTGAAAGCTGTTGCTGGTCTGCACCTTCCCTTGGCAGCCTGTTCACAGCACAACAGCCCTGCGGATCTGTGCTTTCCCACAGGCGATACAGCTCCTGCTGCTTTTCCTCTGCAGAGCCCCTGTCCGATAAGGCAAAAATCCGGCTCCTTCTGCCACAAGGAAGGTGCTAAGCCTGAAAGCTGTTGCTGGTCTGCACCTTCCCTTGGCAGCCTATTCACAGCACAACAGCCCTGCGGATCTGTGCTTTCCCACAGACGATACAGCTCCTGCTGCTTCTCCTCTGCAGAGTTCCTCTCCGAAAAGGCAAACGTCCGGCTCCTTCTCCCACAAGGAAGGTGCTAGCCCTGAAAGCTGTTGCTGGTCTGCACCTTCCCTTGGCAGCCTATTTACAGCACAACAGCCCTGCGGATCTGTGCTTTCCCAGAGACGATACTGCTCCTGCTGCTTTTCCTCTGCAGAGCCCCTCTCGGACAAGGCAAAAATTCTGCTCCTTCTCCCACAAGGAAGGTGCTAAGCCTGAAAGCTGTTGCTGGTCTGCACCTTCCCTTGGCAGCCTATTCACAGCACAACAGCCCTGCGGATCTGTGCTTTCCCACAGACGATACAGCTCCTGATGCTTTTCCTCTGCAGAGCCCCTCTCCGATAAGGCAAATGTCCGGCTCCTTCTCCCACAAGGAAGGCGGTAGCCCTGAAAGCTGTTGCTGGTCTGCACCTTCCCTTGGCAGCCTATTCACAGCACAACAGCCCTGCGGATCTGTGCTTTCCCACAGGCGATACAGCTCCTGATGCTTTTCCTCTGCAGAGCCCCTCTCCGATAAGGCAAAAATCCGGCTCCTTCTCCCACAAGGAAGGCGGTAGCGCTGAAAGCTGTTGCTGGTCTGCACCTTCCCTTGGCAGCCTATTCACAGCACAACAGCCCTGCGGATCTGTGCTTTCCCAGAGACGATACTGCTCCTGCTGCTTTTCCTCTGCAGAGCCCCTTTCGGAAAAGGCAAACATCCGGCTCCTTCTCCCACAAGGAAGGTGCTAGCCCTGAAAGCTGTTGGTGGTCTGCACCTTCCCTTGGCAGCCTGTTCACAGCACAACAGCCCTGCGGATCTGTGCTTTCCCACAGACGATACAGCTCATGATGCTTTTCCTCTGCAGAGCCCTGTCCGATAAGGCAAAAATCCGGCTCCTTCTCCCACAAGGAAGGTGCTAAGCCTGAAAGCTGTTGCTGGTCTGCACCTTCCCTTGGCAGCCTATTCACAGCACAACAGCCCTGCGGATCTGTGCTTTCCCAGAGACGATACAGCTCATGATGCTTTTCCTCTGCAGAGCCCCTCTCCGATAAGGCAAACGTCCGGCTCCTTCTCCCACAAGGAAGGCGGTAGCCCTGAAAGCTGTTGCTGGTCTGCACCTTCCCTTGGCAGCCTGTTCACAGCACAACAGCCCTGCGGATCTGTGCTTTCCCACAGGCGATACAGCTCATGAGTCTATTCCTCTGCAGAGTTCCTCTCCGAAAAGGCAAACGTCCGGCTCCTTCTCCCACAAGGAAGGTGCTAAGCCTGAAAGCTCTTGGTGCTCTGCACCTTCGCTTGGCAAGCTATTCACAGCACAACAGCCCTGCGGATCTGTGCTTTCCCACAGACGATACAGCTCATGAGTCTATTCCTCTGCAGAGTTCCTCTCCGAAAAGGCAAATGTCCGGCTCCTTCTCCCACAAGGAAGGTGTTAGCCCTGAAAGCTGTTGCTGGTCTGCACCTTCCCTTGGCAGCCTATTCACAGCACAACAGCCCTGCGGATCTGTGCTTTCCCACAGGCGATACAGCTCCTGCTGCTTTTCCTCTGCAGAGCCCCACTCCGATAAAGCAAATATTCAGCTCTTTCTCACACAAGGAAGGCGGTAGCCCTGAAAGCTGTTGCTGGTCTGCACCTTCCCTTGGCAGCCTATTCACAGCACAACAGCCCTGCGGATCTGTGCTTTCCCACAGGCGATACAGCTTCTGCTGCTTTTCCTCTGCAGAGCCCCTGTCCGATAAGGCAAAAATCCGGCTCCTTCTCCCAGAAGGAAGGTGCTAAGCCTGAAAGCTGTTGCTGGTCTGCACCTTCCCTTGGCAGCCTATTCACAGCACAACAGCCCTGCGGATCTGTGCTTTCCCACAGACAATACATCTCCTGCTGCTTCTCCTCTGCAGAGTTCCTCTCCGAAAAGGCAAACGTCCGGCTCCTTCTCCCACAAGGAAGGTGCTAGCCCTGAAAGCTGTTGCTGGTCTGCACCTTCCCTTGGCAGCCTATTCACAGCACAACAGCCCTGCGGATCTGTGCTTTCCCACAGGCGATACAGCTCCTGATGCTTTTCCTCTGCAGAGCCCCTCTCCGATAAGGCAAAAATCGGGCTCCTTCTGCACAAGGAAGGTGCTAAGCCTGAAAGCTGTTGCTGGTCTGCACCTTCCCTTGGCAGCTTATTCACAGCACAACAGCCCTGCGGATCTGTGCTTTCCCACAGACGATACAGCTCCTGCTGCTTTTCCTCTGCAGAGCCCCTCTCCGATAAGGCAAAAATCGGGCTCCTTCTCCCACAAGGAAGGCGGTAGCCCTGAAAGCTGTTGCTGGTCTGCACCTTCCCTTGGCAGCCTATTCACAGCACAACAGCCCTGCGGATCTGTGCTTTCCCAGAGACGATACTGCTCCTGCTGCTTTTCCTCTGCAGAGCCCCTTTCGGAAAAGGCAAACGTCCGGCTCCTTCTCCCACAAGGAAGGTGCTAAGCCTGAAAGCTCTTGGTGCTCTGCACCTTCGCTTGGCAGCCTATTCACAGCACAACAGCCCTGCGGATCTGTGCTTTCCCAGAGACGATACAGCTCATGACTCTATTCCTCTGCAGAGTTCCTCTCCGAAAAGGCAAACGTCCGGCTCCTTCTCCCACAAGGAAGGTGCTAGCCCTGAAAGCTGTTGCTGGTCTGCACCTTCCCTTGGCAGCCTATTCACAGCACAACAGCCCTGCGGATCTGTGCTTTCCCACAGACGATACAGCTCCTGCTGCTTTTCCTCTGCAGAGCCCCACTCCGATAAAGCAAAAATTCAGCTCCTTCTCACACAAGGAAGGCGGTAGCCCTGAAAGCTGTTGCTGGTCTGCACCTTCCCTTGGCAGCCTATTCACAGCACAACAGCCCTGCGGATCTGTGCTTTCCCACAGACGATACAGCTCATGAGTCTATTCCTCTGCAGAGCCCCTCTCGGATAAGGCAAACGTCCGGCTCCTTCTCCCACAAGGAAGGTGCTAAGCCTGAAAGCTGTTGCTGGTCTGCACCTTCCCTTGGCAGCCTATTCACAGCACAACAGCCCTGCGGATCTGTGCTTTCCAACAGACGATACAGCTCCTGATGCTTTTCCTCTGCAGAGCCCCTCTCGGATAAGGCAGAAATTCAGCTCCATCTCCCACAAGGAAGGCGGTAGCCCTGAAAACTGTTGCTGGTCTGCACCTTCCCTTGGCAGCCTATTCACAGCACAACAGCCCTGCGGATCTGTGCTTTCCCACAGACGATACAGCTCCTGATGCTTTTCCTCTGCAGAGCCCCTCTCCGATAAGGCAAAAATCGGGCTCCTTCTCCCACAAGGAAGGTGCTAAGCCTGAAAGCTGTTGCTGGTCTGCACCTTCCCTTGGCAGCCTATTCACAGCACAACAGCCATGCGGATCTGTGCTTTCCCACAGACGATACATCTCCTGCTGCTTCTCCTCTGCAGAGTTCCTCTCCGAAAAGGCAAACGTCCGGCTCCTTCTCCCACAAGGAAGGCGGTAGCCCTGAAAGCTGTTGCTGGTCTGCACCTTCCCTTGGCAGCCTATTCACAGCACAACAGCCCTGCGGATCTGTGCTTTCCCAGAGACGATACTGCTCCTGCTGCTTTTCCTCTGCAGAGCCCCTTTCGGAAAAGGCAAACGTCCGGCTCCTTCTCCCACAAGGAAGGTGCTAAGCCTGAAAGCTCTTGGTGCTCTGCACCTTCGCTTGGCAGCCTATTCACAGCACAACAGCCCTGCGGATCTGTGCTTTCCCAGAGACGATACAGCTCATGACTCTATTCCTCTGCAGAGTTCCTCTCCGAAAAGGCAAACGTCCGGCTCCTTCTCCCACAAGGAAGGTGCTAGCCCTGAAAGCTGTTGCTGGTCTGCACCTTCCCTTGGCAGCCTATTCACAGCACAACAGCCCTGCGGATCTGTGCTTTCCCACAGACGATACAGCTCCTGCTGCTTTTCCTCTGCAGAGCCCCACTCCGATAAAGCAAAAATTCAGCTCCTTCTCACACAAGGAAGGCGGTAGCCCTGAAAGCTGTTGCTGGTCTGCACCTTCCCTTGGCAGCCTATTCACAGCACAACAGCCCTGCGGATCTGTGCTTTCCCACAGACGATACAGCTCATGAGTCTATTCCTCTGCAGAGCCCCTCTCGGATAAGGCAAACGTCCGGCTCCTTCTCCCACAAGGAAGGTGCTAAGCCTGAAAGCTGTTGCTGGTCTGCACCTTCCCTTGGCAGCCTATTCACAGCACAACAGCCCTGCGGATCTGTGCTTTCCAACAGACGATACAGCTCCTGATGCTTTTCCTCTGCAGAGCCCCTCTCGGATAAGGCAGAAATTCAGCTCCATCTCCCACAAGGAAGGCGGTAGCCCTGAAAACTGTTGCTGGTCTGCACCTTCCCTTGGCAGCCTATTCACAGCACAACAGCCCTGCGGATCTGTGCTTTCCCACAGACGATACAGCTCCTGATGCTTTTCCTCTGCAGAGCCCCTCTCCGATAAGGCAAAAATCGGGCTCCTTCTCCCACAAGGAAGGTGCTAAGCCTGAAAGCTGTTGCTGGTCTGCACCTTCCCTTGGCAGCCTATTCACAGCACAACAGCCATGCGGATCTGTGCTTTCCCACAGACGATACATCTCCTGCTGCTTCTCCTCTGCAGAGTTCCTCTCCGAAAAGGCAAACGTCCGGCTCCTTCTCCCACAAGGAAGGCGGTAGCCCTGAAAGCTGTTGCTGGTCTGCACCTTCCCTTGGCAGCCTATTCACAGCACAACAGCCCTGCGGATCTGTGCTTTCCCACAGACGATACAGCTCCTGATGCTTCTCCTCTGCAGAGTTCCTCTCCGAAAAGGCAAACGTCCGGCTCCTTCTCCCACAAGGAAGGTGCTAGCCCTGAAAGCTGTTGCTGGTCTGCACCTTCCCTTGGCAGCCTGTTCACAGCACAACAGCCCTGCGGATCTGTGCTTTCCCACAGGCGATACAGCTTCTGCTGCTTTTCCTCTGCAGAGTTCCTCTCCGAAAAGGCAAAAATCCGGCTCCTTCTCCCACAAGGAAGGTGCTAAGCCTGAAAGCTGTTGCTGGTCTGCACCTTCCCTTGGCAGCGTATTCACAGCACAACAGCCCTGCGGATCTGTGCTTTCCCACAGACGATACATCTCCTGCTGCTTCTCCTCTGCAGAGTTCCTCTCCGAAAAGGCAAACGTCCGGCTCCTTCTCCCACAAGGAAGGTGCTAGCCCTGAAAGCTGTTGCTGGTCTGCACCTTCCCTTGGCAGCCTATTCACAGCACAACAGCCCTGCGGATCTGTGCTTTCCCAGGGACGATACAGCTCCTGATGCTTTTCCTCTGCAGAGCCCCTCTCCGATAAGGCAAAAATCCGGCTCCTTCTCCCACAAGGAAGGTGCTAAGCCTGAAAGCTGTTGCTGGTCTGCACCTTCCCTTGGCAGCCTATTCACAGCACAACAGCCCTGCGGATCTGTGCTTTCCCACAGACGATACAGCTCCTGCTGCTTTTCCTCTGCAGAGCCCCTCTCCGATAAGGCAAAAATCGGGCTCCTTCTCCCACAAGGAAGGTGCTAGCCCTGAAAGCTGTTGCTGGTCTGCACCTTTCCTTGGCAGCCTATTCACAGCACAACAGCCCTGCGGATCTGTGCTTTCCCACAGACGATACATGTTCTGCTGTCTGTCCGCGGCAGAGCCCCTCTCCAATAAGGCAAAAATCGGGCTCCTTCTCCCACAAGGAAGGTGCTAAGCCTGAAAGCTGTTGCTGGTCTGCACCTTCCCTTGGTAGCCTATTCACAGCACAACAGCCCTGCGGATCTGTGCTTTCCCACAGACAATACATCTCCTGCTGCTTCTCCTCTGCAGAGTTCCTCTCCGAAAAGGCAAACGTCCGGCTCCTTCTCCCACAAGGAAGCTGCTAGCCCTGAAAGCTGTTGCTGGTCTGCACCTTCCCTTGGCAGCCTATTCACAGCACAACAGCCCTGCGGATCTGTGCTTTCCCACAGGCGATACAGCCCCAGCTGCTTTTCCTCTGCAGAGCCCCTCTCCGATAAGGCAAAAATCGGGCTCCTTCTGCCACAAGGAAGGTGCTAAGCCTGAAAGCTGTTGCTGGTCTGCACCTTCCCTTGGCAGCCTATTCACAGCACAACAGCCCGGCGGATCTGTGCTTTCCCACAGACGATACAGCTCCTGATGCTTTTCCTCTGCAGAGCCCCTCTCCGATAAGGCAAAAATCGGGCTCCTTCTCCCACAAGGAAGGTGCTAAGCCTGAAAGCTGTTGCTGGTCTGCACCTTCCCTTGGCAGCCTATTCACAGCACAACAGCCCTGCGGATCTGTGCTTTCCCACAGACGATACAGCTCCTGCTGATTTTCCTCTGCAGAGCCCCTCTCCGATAAGGCAAAAATCGGGCTCCTTCTCCCACAAGGAAGGTGCTAAGCCTGAAAGCTGTTGCTGGTCTGCACCTTCCCTTGGCAGCCTATTCACAGCACAACAGCCCTGCGGATCTGTGCTTTCCCACAGACGATACAGCTCCTGCTGCTTCTCCTCTGCAGAGTTCCTCTCCGAAAAGGCAAACGTCCGGCTCCTTCTCCCACAAGGAAGGTGCTAGCCCTGAAAGCTGTTGCTGGTCTGCACCTTCCCTTGGCAGCCTGTTCACAGCACAACAGCCCTGCGGACCTGTGCTTTCCCACAGGCGATACAGCTTCTGCTGCTTTTCCTCTGCAGAGCCCCTGTCCGATAAGGCAAAAATCCGGCTCCTTCTCCCACAAGGAAGGTGCTAAGCCTGAAAGCTGTTGCTGGTCTGCACCTTCCCTTGGCAGCCTATTCACAGCACAACAGCCCTGCGGATCTGTGCTTTCCCACAGGCGATACAGCTTCTGCTGCTTTTCCTCTGCAGAGCCCCTGTCCGATAAGGCAAAAATCCGGCTCCTTCTCCCAGAAGGAAGGTGCTAAGCCTGAAAGCTGTTGCTGGTCTGCACCTTCCCTTGGCAGCCTATTCACAGCACAACAGCCCTGCGGATCTGTGCTTTCCCACAGGCGATACAGCTCATGAGTCTATTCCTCTGCAGAGTTCCTCTCCGAAAAGGCAAACGTCCGGCTCCTTCTCCCAGAAGGAAGGTGCTAAGCCTGAAAGCTCTTGGTGCTCTGCACCTTCGCTTGGCAGCCTATTCACAGCACAACAGCCCTGCGGATCTGTGCTTTCCCAGAGACGATACAGCTCATGACTCTATTCCTCTGCAGAGTTCCTCTCCGAAAAGGCAAACGTCCGGCTCCTTCTCCCACAAGGAAGGTGCTAGCCCTGAAAGCTGTTGCTGGTCTGCACCTTCCCTTGGCAGCCTATTCACAGCACAACAGCCCTGCGGATCTGTGCTTTCCCACAGGCGATACAGCTCCTGCTGCTTTTCCTCTGCAGAGCCCCTCTCCGGTAAGGCAAAAATCCGGCTCCTTCTCCCACAAGGAAGGCGGTAGCGCTGAAAGCTGTTGCTGGTCTGCACCTTCCCTTGGCAGCCTATTCACAGCACAACAGCCCTGCGGATCTGTGCTTTCCCAGAGACGATACTGCTCCTGCTGCTTTTCCTCTGCAGAGCCCCTTTCGGGAAAGGCAAACATCCGGCTCCTTCTCCCACAAGGAAGGTGCTAGCCCTGAAAGCTGTTGCTGGTCTGCACCTTCCCTTGGCAGCCTGTTCACAGCACAACAGCCCTGCGGATCTGTGCTTTCCCACAGGCGATACAGCTCCTGCTGCTTTTCCTCTGCAGAGCCCCTTTCGGAAAAGGCAAACATCCGGCTCCTTCTCCCACAAGGAAGGTGCTAAGTCTGAAAGCTCTTGGTGCTCTGCACCTTCGCTTGGCAAGCTATTCAAGCACAACAGCCCTGCGGATCTGTGCTTTCCCACAGGCGATACAGCTCATGAGTCTATTCCTCTGCAGAGTTCCTCTCCGAAAAGGCAAACGTCCGGCTCCTTCTCCCACAAGGAAGGTGCTAAGCCTGAAAGCTCTTGGTGCTCTGCACCTTCGCTTGGCAAGCTATTCACAGCACAACAGCCCTGCGGATCTGTGCTTTCCCACAGACGATACAGCTCATGAGTCTATTCCTCTGCAGAGTTCCTCTCCGAAAAGGCAAACGTCCGGCTCCTTCTCCCACAAGGAAGGTGTTAGCCCTGAAAGCTGTTGCTGGTCTGCACCTTCCCTTGGCAGCCTATTCACAGCACAACAGCCCTGCGGATCTGTGCTTTCCCAGAGACGATACAGCTCCTGCTGCTTTTCCTCTGCAGAGCCCCACTCCGATAAAGCAAAAATTCAGCTCCTTCTCACACAAGGAAGGCGGTAGCCCTGAAAGCTGTTGCTGGTCTGCACCTTCCCTTGGCAGCCTATTCACAGCACAACAGCCCTGCGGATCTGTGCTTTCCCACAGACGATACAGCTCATGAGTCTATTCCCCTGCAGAGCCCCTTTCGGAATAGGCAAACGTCCGGCTCCTTCTCCCACAAGGAAGGTGCTAAGCCTGAAAGCTGTTGCTGGTCTGCACCTTCCCTTGGCAGCCTATTCACAGCACAACAGCCCTGCGGATCTGTGCTTTCCCAGAGACGATACAGCTCCTGCTGCTTTTCCTCTGCAGAGCCCCTCTCCGATAAGGCAAAAATCGGGCTCCTTCTCCCACAAGGAAGGTGCTAAGCCTGAAAGCTGTTGCTGGTCTGCACCTTCCCTTGGCAGCCTATTCACAGCACAACAGCCCTGCGGATCTGTGCTTTCCCACAGACAATACATCTCCTGCTGCTTCTCCTCTGCAGAGTTCCTCTCCGAAAAGGCAAACGTCCGGCTCCTTCTCCCACAAGGAAGGTGCTAGCCCTGAAAGCTGTTGCTGGTCTGCACCTTCCCTTGGCAGCCTGTTCACAGCACAACAGCCCTGCGGATCTGTGCTTTCCCACAGGCGATACAGCTCCTGCTGCTTTTCCTCTGCAGAGCCCCTGTCCGATAAGGCAAAAATCCGGCTCCTTCTGCCACAAGGAAGGTGCTAAGCCTGAAAGCTGTTGCTGGTCTGCACCTTCCCTTGGCAGCCTATTCACAGCACAACAGCCCTGCGGATCTGTGCTTTCCCACAGACGATACAGCTCCTGCTGCTTTTCCTCTGCAGAGCCCCTCTCCGATAAGGCAAAAATCGGGCTCCTTCTCCCACAAGGAAGGTGCTAGCCCTGAAAGCTGTTGCTGGTCTGCACCTTTCCTTGGCAGCCTATTCACAGCACAACAGCCCTGCGGATCTGTGCTTTCCCACAGACGATACATGTTCTGCTGTCTGTCCGCGGCAGAGCCCCTCTCCAATAAGGCAAAAATCGGGCTCCTTCTCCCACAAGGAAGGTGCTAAGCCTGAAAGCTGTTGCTGGTCTGCACCTTCCCTTGGTAGCCTATTCACAGCACAACAGCCCTGCGGATCTGTGCTTTCCCACAGACAATACATCTCCTGCTGCTTCTCCTCTGCAGAGTTCCTCTCCGAAAAGGCAAACGTCCGGCTCCTTCTCCCACAAGGAAGCTGCTAGCCCTGAAAGCTGTTGCTGGTCTGCACCTTCCCTTGGCAGCCTATTCACAGCACAACAGCCCTGCGGATCTGTGCTTTCCCACAGGCGATACAGCCCCAGCTGCTTTTCCTCTGCAGAGCCCCTCTCCGATAAGGCAAAAATCGGGCTCCTTCTGCCACAAGGAAGGTGCTAAGCCTGAAAGCTGTTGCTGGTCTGCACCTTCCCTTGGCAGCCTATTCACAGCACAACAGCCCGGCGGATCTGTGCTTTCCCACAGACGATACAGCTCCTGATGCTTTTCCTCTGCAGAGCCCCTCTCCGATAAGGCAAAAATCGGGCTCCTTCTCCCACAAGGAAGGTGCTAAGCCTGAAAGCTGTTGCTGGTCTGCACCTTCCCTTGGCAGCCTATTCACAGCACAACAGCCCTGCGGATCTGTGCTTTCCCACAGACGATACAGCTCCTGCTGATTTTCCTCTGCAGAGCCCCTCTCCGATAAGGCAAAAATCGGGCTCCTTCTCCCACAAGGAAGGTGCTAAGCCTGAAAGCTGTTGCTGGTCTGCACCTTCCCTTGGCAGCCTATTCACAGCACAACAGCCCTGCGGATCTGTGCTTTCCCACAGACGATACAGCTCCTGCTGCTTCTCCTCTGCAGAGTTCCTCTCCGAAAAGGCAAACGTCCGGCTCCTTCTCCCACAAGGAAGGTGCTAGCCCTGAAAGCTGTTGCTGGTCTGCACCTTCCCTTGGCAGCCTGTTCACAGCACAACAGCCCTGCGGACCTGTGCTTTCCCACAGGCGATACAGCTTCTGCTGCTTTTCCTCTGCAGAGCCCCTGTCCGATAAGGCAAAAATCCGGCTCCTTCTCCCACAAGGAAGGTGCTAAGCCTGAAAGCTGTTGCTGGTCTGCACCTTCCCTTGGCAGCCTATTCACAGCACAACAGCCCTGCGGATCTGTGCTTTCCCACAGGCGATACAGCTTCTGCTGCTTTTCCTCTGCAGAGCCCCTGTCCGATAAGGCAAAAATCCGGCTCCTTCTCCCAGAAGGAAGGTGCTAAGCCTGAAAGCTGTTGCTGGTCTGCACCTTCCCTTGGCAGCCTATTCACAGCACAACAGCCCTGCGGATCTGTGCTTTCCCACAGGCGATACAGCTCATGAGTCTATTCCTCTGCAGAGTTCCTCTCCGAAAAGGCAAACGTCCGGCTCCTTCTCCCAGAAGGAAGGTGCTAAGCCTGAAAGCTCTTGGTGCTCTGCACCTTCGCTTGGCAGCCTATTCACAGCACAACAGCCCTGCGGATCTGTGCTTTCCCAGAGACGATACAGCTCATGACTCTATTCCTCTGCAGAGTTCCTCTCCGAAAAGGCAAACGTCCGGCTCCTTCTCCCACAAGGAAGGTGCTAGCCCTGAAAGCTGTTGCTGGTCTGCACCTTCCCTTGGCAGCCTATTCACAGCACAACAGCCCTGCGGATCTGTGCTTTCCCACAGGCGATACAGCTCCTGCTGCTTTTCCTCTGCAGAGCCCCTCTCCGGTAAGGCAAAAATCCGGCTCCTTCTCCCACAAGGAAGGCGGTAGCGCTGAAAGCTGTTGCTGGTCTGCACCTTCCCTTGGCAGCCTATTCACAGCACAACAGCCCTGCGGATCTGTGCTTTCCCAGAGACGATACTGCTCCTGCTGCTTTTCCTCTGCAGAGCCCCTTTCGGGAAAGGCAAACATCCGGCTCCTTCTCCCACAAGGAAGGTGCTAGCCCTGAAAGCTGTTGCTGGTCTGCACCTTCCCTTGGCAGCCTGTTCACAGCACAACAGCCCTGCGGATCTGTGCTTTCCCACAGGCGATACAGCTCCTGCTGCTTTTCCTCTGCAGAGCCCCTTTCGGAAAAGGCAAACATCCGGCTCCTTCTCCCACAAGGAAGGTGCTAAGTCTGAAAGCTCTTGGTGCTCTGCACCTTCGCTTGGCAAGCTATTCAAGCACAACAGCCCTGCGGATCTGTGCTTTCCCACAGGCGATACAGCTCATGAGTCTATTCCTCTGCAGAGTTCCTCTCCGAAAAGGCAAACGTCCGGCTCCTTCTCCCACAAGGAAGGTGCTAAGCCTGAAAGCTCTTGGTGCTCTGCACCTTCGCTTGGCAAGCTATTCACAGCACAACAGCCCTGCGGATCTGTGCTTTCCCACAGACGATACAGCTCATGAGTCTATTCCTCTGCAGAGTTCCTCTCCGAAAAGGCAAACGTCCGGCTCCTTCTCCCACAAGGAAGGTGTTAGCCCTGAAAGCTGTTGCTGGTCTGCACCTTCCCTTGGCAGCCTATTCACAGCACAACAGCCCTGCGGATCTGTGCTTTCCCAGAGACGATACAGCTCCTGCTGCTTTTCCTCTGCAGAGCCCCACTCCGATAAAGCAAAAATTCAGCTCCTTCTCACACAAGGAAGGCGGTAGCCCTGAAAGCTGTTGCTGGTCTGCACCTTCCCTTGGCAGCCTATTCACAGCACAACAGCCCTGCGGATCTGTGCTTTCCCACAGACGATACAGCTCATGAGTCTATTCCCCTGCAGAGCCCCTTTCGGAATAGGCAAACGTCCGGCTCCTTCTCCCACAAGGAAGGTGCTAAGCCTGAAAGCTGTTGCTGGTCTGCACCTTCCCTTGGCAGCCTATTCACAGCACAACAGCCCTGCGGATCTGTGCTTTCCCAGAGACGATACAGCTCCTGCTGCTTTTCCTCTGCAGAGCCCCTCTCCGATAAGGCAAAAATCGGGCTCCTTCTCCCACAAGGAAGGTGCTAAGCCTGAAAGCTGTTGCTGGTCTGCACCTTCCCTTGGCAGCCTATTCACAGCACAACAGCCCTGCGGATCTGTGCTTTCCCACAGACAATACATCTCCTGCTGCTTCTCCTCTGCAGAGTTCCTCTCCGAAAAGGCAAACGTCCGGCTCCTTCTCCCACAAGGAAGGTGCTAGCCCTGAAAGCTGTTGCTGGTCTGCACCTTCCCTTGGCAGCCTGTTCACAGCACAACAGCCCTGCGGATCTGTGCTTTCCCACAGGCGATACAGCTCCTGCTGCTTTTCCTCTGCAGAGCCCCTGTCCGATAAGGCAAAAATCCGGCTCCTTCTGCCACAAGGAAGGTGCTAAGCCTGAAAGCTGTTGCTGGTCTGCACCTTCCCTTGGCAGCCTATTCACAGCACAACAGCCCTGCGGATCTGTGCTTTCCCACAGACGATACAGCTCCTGCTGCTTCTCCTCTGCAGAGTTCCTCTCCGAAAAGGCAAACGTCCGGCTCCTTCTCCCACAAGGAAGGTGCTAGCCCTGAAAGCTGTTGCTGGTCTGCACCTTCCCTTGGCAGCCTATTTACAGCACAACAGCCCTGCGGATCTGTGCTTTCCCAGAGACGATACTGCTCCTGCTGCTTTTCCTCTGCAGAGCCCCTCTCGGACAAGGCAAAAATTCTGCTCCTTCTCCCACAAGGAAGGTGCTAAGCCTGAAAGCTGTTGCTGGTCTGCACCTTCCCTTGGCAGCCTATTCACAGCACAACAGCCCTGCGGATCTGTGCTTTCCCACAGACGATACAGCTCCTGATGCTTTTCCTCTGCAGAGCCCCTCTCCGATAAGGCAAATGTCCGGCTCCTTCTCCCACAAGGAAGGCGGTAGCCCTGAAAGCTGTTGCTGGTCTGCACCTTCCCTTGGCAGCCTATTCACAGCACAACAGCCCTGCGGATCTGTGCTTTCCCACAGGCGATACAGCTCCTGATGCTTTTCCTCTGCAGAGCCCCTCTCCGATAAGGCAAAAATCCGGCTCCTTCTCCCACAAGGAAGGCGGTAGCGCTGAAAGCTGTTGCTGGTCTGCACCTTCCCTTGGCAGCCTATTCACAGCACAACAGCCCTGCGGATCTGTGCTTTCCCAGAGACGATACTGCTCCTGCTGCTTTTCCTCTGCAGAGCCCCTTTCGGAAAAGGCAAACATCCGGCTCCTTCTCCCACAAGGAAGGTGCTAGCCCTGAAAGCTGTTGGTGGTCTGCACCTTCCCTTGGCAGCCTGTTCACAGCACAACAGCCCTGCGGATCTGTGCTTTCCCACAGACGATACAGCTCATGATGCTTTTCCTCTGCAGAGCCCTGTCCGATAAGGCAAAAATCCGGCTCCTTCTCCCACAAGGAAGGTGCTAAGCCTGAAAGCTGTTGCTGGTCTGCACCTTCCCTTGGCAGCCTATTCACAGCACAACAGCCCTGCGGATCTGTGCTTTCCCACAGACGATACAGCTCATGAGTCTATTCCTCTGCAGAGCCCCTCTCGGATAAGGCAAACGTCCGGCTCCTTCTCCCACAAGGAAGGTGCTAAGCCTGAAAGCTGTTGCTGGTCTGCACCTTCCCTTGGCAGCCTGTTCACAGCACAACAGCCCTGCGGATCTGTGCTTTCCCACAGGCGATACAGCTCATGAGTCTATTCCTCTGCAGAGTTCCTCTCCGAAAAGGCAAACGTCCGGCTCCTTCTCCCACAAGGAAGGTGCTAAGCCTGAAAGCTCTTGGTGCTCTGCACCTTCGCTTGGCAAGCTATTCACAGCACAACAGCCCTGCGGATCTGTGCTTTCCCACAGACGATACAGCTCATGAGTCTATTCCTCTGCAGAGTTCCTCTCCGAAAAGGCAAATGTCCGGCTCCTTCTCCCACAAGGAAGGTGTTAGCCCTGAAAGCTGTTGCTGGTCTGCACCTTCCCTTGGCAGCCTATTCACAGCACAACAGCCCTGCGGATCTGTGCTTTCCCACAGGCGATACAGCTCCTGCTGCTTTTCCTCTGCAGAGCCCCACTCCGATAAAGCAAATATTCAGCTCTTTCTCACACAAGGAAGGCGGTAGCCCTGAAAGCTGTTGCTGGTCTGCACCTTCCCTTGGCAGCCTATTCACAGCACAACAGCCCTGCGGATCTGTGCTTTCCCACAGGCGATACAGCTTCTGCTGCTTTTCCTCTGCAGAGCCCCTGTCCGATAAGGCAAAAATCCGGCTCCTTCTCCCAGAAGGAAGGTGCTAAGCCTGAAAGCTGTTGCTGGTCTGCACCTTCCCTTGGCAGCCTATTCACAGCACAACAGCCCTGCGGATCTGTGCTTTCCCACAGACAATACATCTCCTGCTGCTTCTCCTCTGCAGAGTTCCTCTCCGAAAAGGCAAACGTCCGGCTCCTTCTCCCACAAGGAAGGTGCTAGCCCTGAAAGCTGTTGCTGGTCTGCACCTTCCCTTGGCAGCCTATTCACAGCACAACAGCCCTGCGGATCTGTGCTTTCCCACAGGCGATACAGCTCCTGATGCTTTTCCTCTGCAGAGCCCCTCTCCGATAAGGCAAAAATCGGGCTCCTTCTGCACAAGGAAGGTGCTAAGCCTGAAAGCTGTTGCTGGTCTGCACCTTTCCTTGGCAGCTTATTCACAGCACAACAGCCCTGCGGATCTGTGCTTTCCCACAGACGATACAGCTCCTGCTGCTTTTCCTCTGCAGAGCCCCTCTCCGATAAGGCAAAAATCGGGCTCCTTCTCCCACAAGGAAGGCGGTAGCCCTGAAAGCTGTTGCTGGTCTGCACCTTCCCTTGGCAGCCTATTCACAGCACAACAGCCCTGCGGATCTGTGCTTTCCCAGAGACGATACTGCTCCTGCTGCTTTTCCTCTGCAGAGCCCCTTTCGGAAAAGGCAAACGTCCGGCTCCTTCTCCCACAAGGAAGGTGCTAAGCCTGAAAGCTCTTGGTGCTCTGCACCTTCGCTTGGCAGCCTATTCACAGCACAACAGCCCTGCGGATCTGTGCTTTCCCAGAGACGATACAGCTCATGACTCTATTCCTCTGCAGAGTTCCTCTCCGAAAAGGCAAACGTCCGGCTCCTTCTCCCACAAGGAAGGTGCTAGCCCTGAAAGCTGTTGCTGGTCTGCACCTTCCCTTGGCAGCCTATTCACAGCACAACAGCCCTGCGGATCTGTGCTTTCCCACAGACGATACAGCTCCTGCTGCTTTTCCTCTGCAGAGCCCCACTCCGATAAAGCAAAAATTCAGCTCCTTCTCACACAAGGAAGGCGGTAGCCCTGAAAGCTGTTGCTGGTCTGCACCTTCCCTTGGCAGCCTATTCACAGCACAACAGCCCTGCGGATCTGTGCTTTCCCACAGACGATACAGCTCATGAGTCTATTCCTCTGCAGAGCCCCTCTCGGATAAGGCAAACGTCCGGCTCCTTCTCCCACAAGGAAGGTGCTAAGCCTGAAAGCTGTTGCTGGTCTGCACCTTCCCTTGGCAGCCTATTCACAGCACAACAGCCCTGCGGATCTGTGCTTTCCAACAGACGATACAGCTCCTGATGCTTTTCCTCTGCAGAGCCCCTCTCGGATAAGGCAGAAATTCAGCTCCATCTCCCACAAGGAAGGCGGTAGCCCTGAAAACTGTTGCTGGTCTGCACCTTCCCTTGGCAGCCTATTCACAGCACAACAGCCCTGCGGATCTGTGCTTTCCCACAGACGATACAGCTCCTGATGCTTTTCCTCTGCAGAGCCCCTCTCCGATAAGGCAAAAATCGGGCTCCTTCTCCCACAAGGAAGGTGCTAAGCCTGAAAGCTGTTGCTGGTCTGCACCTTCCCTTGGCAGCCTATTCACAGCACAACAGCCATGCGGATCTGTGCTTTCCCACAGACGATACATCTCCTGCTGCTTCTCCTCTGCAGAGTTCCTCTCCGAAAAGGCAAACGTCCGGCTCCTTCTCCCACAAGGAAGGCGGTAGCCCTGAAAGCTGTTGCTGGTCTGCACCTTCCCTTGGCAGCCTATTCACAGCACAACAGCCCTGCGGATCTGTGCTTTCCCACAGACGATACAGCTCCTGATGCTTCTCCTCTGCAGAGTTCCTCTCCGAAAAGGCAAACGTCCGGCTCCTTCTCCCACAAGGAAGGTGCTAGCCCTGAAAGCTGTTGCTGGTCTGCACCTTCCCTTGGCAGCCTGTTCACAGCACAACAGCCCTGCGGATCTGTGCTTTCCCACAGGCGATACAGCTTCTGCTGCTTTTCCTCTGCAGAGCCCCTGTCCGATAAGGCAAAAATCCGGCTCCTTCTCCCACAAGGAAGGTGCTAAGCCTGAAAGCTGTTGCTGGTCTGCACCTTCCCTTGGCAGCCTATTCACAGCACAACAGCCCTGCGGATCTGTGCTTTCCCACAGACGATACATCTCCTGCTGCTTCTCCTCTGCAGAGTTCCTCTCCGAAAAGGCAAACGTCCGGCTCCTTCTCCCACAAGGAAGGTGCTAGCCCTGAAAGCTGTTGCTGGTCTGCACCTTCCCTTGGCAGCCTATTCACAGCACAACAGCCCTGCGGATCTGTGCTTTCCCAGGGACGATACAGCTCCTGATGCTTTTCCTCTGCAGAGCCCCTCTCCGATAAGGCAAAAATCCGGCTCCTTCTCCCACAAGGAAGGTGCTAAGCCTGAAAGCTGTTGCTGGTCTGCACCTTCCCTTGGCAGCCTATTCACAGCACAACAGCCCTGCGGATCTGTGCTTTCCCACAGACGATACAGCTCCTGCTGCTTTTCCTCTGCAGAGCCCCTCTCCGATAAGGCAAAAATCGGGCTCCTTCTCCCACAAGGAAGGTGCTAGCCCTGAAAGCTGTTGCTGGTCTGCACCTTTCCTTGGCAGCCTATTCACAGCACAACAGCCCTGCGGATCTGTGCTTTCCCACAGACGATACATGTTCTGCTGTCTGTCCGCGGCAGAGCCCCTCTCCAATAAGGCAAAAATCGGGCTCCTTCTCCCACAAGGAAGGTGCTAAGCCTGAAAGCTGTTGCTGGTCTGCACCTTCCCTTGGTAGCCTATTCACAGCACAACAGCCCTGCGGATCTGTGCTTTCCCACAGGCGATACAGCTTCTGCTGCTTTTCCTCTGCAGAGCCCCTGTCCGATAAGGCAAAAATCCGGCTCCTTCTCCCACAAGGAAGGTGCTAAGCCTGAAAGCTGTTGCTGGTCTGCACCTTCCCTTGGCAGCCTATTCACAGCACAACAGCCCTGCGGATCTGTGCTTTCCCACAGGCGATACAGCTTCTGCTGCTTTTCCTCTGCAGAGCCCCTGTCCGATAAGGCAAAAATCCGGCTCCTTCTCCCACAAGGAAGGTGCTAAGCCTGAAAGCTGTTGCTGGTCTGCACCTTCCCTTGGCAGCCTGTTCACAGCACAACAGCCCTGCGGATCTGTGCTTTCCCACAGACAATACATCTCCTGCTGCTTCTCCTCTGCAGAGTTCCTCTCCGAAAAGGCAAACGTCCGGCTCCTTCTCCCACAAGGAAGGTGCTAGCCCTGAAAGCTGTTGCTGGTCTGCACCTTCCCTTGGCAGCCTATTCACAGCACAACAGCCCTGCGGATCTGTGCTTTCCCACAGGCGATACATCTCCTGCTGCTTTTCCTCTGCAGAGCCCCTCTCCGATAAGGCAAAAATCGGGCTCCTTCTGCCACAAGGAAGGTGCTAAGCCTGAAAGCTGTTGCTGGTCTGCACCTTCCCTTGGCAGCTTATTCACAGCACAACAGCCCTGCGGATCTGTGCTTTCCCACAGGCGATACATCTCCTGCTGCTTTTCCTCTGCAGAGTCCCTTTCCGATAAGGCAAATGTCCGGCTCCTTCTCCCACAAGGAAGGCGGTAGCCCTGAAAGCTGTTGCTGGTCTGCACCTTCCCTTGGCAGCCTATTCACAGCACAACAGCCCTGCGGATCTGTGCTTTCCCACAGGCGATACAGCTCCTGCTGCTTTTCCTCTGCAGAGCCCCTCTCCGATAAGGCAAAAATCCGGCTCCTTCTCCCACAAGGAAGGTGCTAAGCCTGAAAGCTGTTGCTGGTCTGCACCTTCCCTTGGCAGCCTATTCACAGCACAACAGCCCTGCGGATCTGTGCTTTCCCAGAGACGATACAGCTCATGATGCTTTTCCTCTGCAGAGCCCCTCTCCGATAAGGCAAACGTCCGGCTCCTTCTCCCACAAGGAAGGCGGTAGCCCTGAAAGCTGTTGCTGGTCTGCACCTTCCCTTGGCAGCCTGTTCACAGCACAACAGCCCTGCGGATCTGTGCTTTCCCACAGACGATACAGCTCCTGCTGCTTTTCCTCTGCAGAGCCCCTTTCGGAAAAGGCAAACATCTTTCTCCTTCTCCCACAAGGAAGGTGCTAAGTCTGAAAGCTGTTGCTGGTCTGCACCTTCCCTTGGCAGCCTATTCACAGCACAACAGCCCTGCGGATCTGTGCTTTCCCACAGACAATACATCTCCTGCTGCTTCTCCTCTGCAGAGTTCCTCTCCGAAAAGGCAAACGTCCGGCTCCTTCTCCCACAAGGAAGGTGCTAGCCCTGAAAGCTGTTGCTGGTCTGCACCTTCCCTTGGCAGCCTATTCACAGCACAACAGCCCTGCGGATCTGTGCTTTCCCACAGGCGATACAGCTCCTGCTGCTTTTCCTCTGCAGAGCCCCTCTCCGATAAGGCAAAAATCGGGCTCCTTCTCCCACAAGGAAGGTGCTAAGCCTGAAAGCTGTTGCTGGTCTGCACCTTTCCTTGGCAGCCTGTTCACAGCACAACAGCCCTGCGGATCTGTGCTTTCCCACAGGCGATACAGCTTCTGCTGCTTTTCCTCTGCAGAGCCCCTGTCCGATAAGGCAAACGTCCGGCTCCTTCTCCCACAAGGAAGGTGCTAGCCCTGAAAGCTGTTGCTGGTCTGCACCTTTCCTTGGCAGCCTATTCACAGCACAACAGCCCTGCGGATCTGTGCTTTCCCACAGGCGATACAGCTCCTGCTGCTTTTCCTCTGCAGAGCCCCTTTCGGAAAAGGCAAACATCTTTCTCCTTCTCCCACAAGGAAGGTGCTAAGTCTGAAAGCTGTTGCTGGTCTGCACCTTCCCTTGGCAGCCTATTCACAGCACAACAGCCCTGCGGATCTGTGCTTTCCCACAGACGATACATCTCCTGCTGCTTCTCCTCTGCAGAGTTCCTCTCCGAAAAGGCAAACGTCCGGCTCCTTCTCCCACAAGGAAGGTGCTAAGCCTGAAAGCTCTTGGTGCTCTGCACCTTCGCTTGGCAAGCTATTCACAGCACAACAGCCCTGCGGATCTGTGCTTTCCCACAGACGATACAGCTCCTGCTGCTTTTCCTCTGCAGAGCCCCTCTCCGATAAGGCAAAAATTCGTCTCCTTCTCCCACAAGGAAGGCGGTAGCCCTGAAAGCTGTTGCTGGTCTGCACCTTCCCTTGGCAGCCTGTTCACAGCACAACAGCCCTGCGGATCTGTGCTTTCCCACAGACGATACAGCTCCTGATGCTTTTCCTCTGCAGAGCCCCTCTCCGATAAGGCAAAAATCCGGCTCCTTCTCCCACAAGGAAGGTGCTAAGCCTGAAAGCTGTTGCTGGTCTGCACCTTCCCTTGGCAGCCTATTCACAGCACAACAGCCCTGCGGATCTGTGCTTTCCCAGAGACGATACATCTCCTGCTGCTTCTCCTCTGCAGAGTTCCTCTCCGAAAAGGCAAACGTCCGGCTCCTTCTCCCACAAGGAAGGTGCTAGCCCTGAAAGCTGTTGCTGGTCTGCACCTTCCCTTGGCAGCCTATTCACAGCACAACAGCCCTGCGGATCTGTGCTTTCCCACAGACAATACAGCTCCTGCTGCTTCTCCTCTGCAGAGTTCCTCTCCGAAAAGGCAAACGTCCGGCTCCTTCTCCCACAAGGAAGGTGCTAAGCCTGAAAGCTGTTGCTGGTCTGCACCTTTCCTTGGCAGCCTATTCACAGCACAACAGCCCTGCGGATCTGTGCTTTCCCACAGACGATACAGCTCCTGCTGCTTTTCCTCTGCAGAGCCCCTCTCCGATAAGGCAAAAATCGGGCTCCTTCTCCCACAAGGAAGGTGCTAGCCCTGAAAGCTGTTGCTGGTCTGCACCTTTCCTTGGCAGCCTATTCACAGCACAACAGCCCTGCGGATCTGTGCTTTCCCACAGACGATACATGTTCTGCTGTCTGTCCGCGGCAGAGCCCCTCTCCAATAAGGCAAAAATCGGGCTCCTTCTCCCACAAGGAAGGTGCTAAGCCTGAAAGCTGTTGCTGGTCTGCACCTTTCCTTGGCAGCCTGTTCACAGCACAACAGCCCTGCGGATCTGTGCTTTCCCACAGGCAATACAGCTTCTGCTGCTTTTCCTCTGCAGAGCCCCTGTCCGATAAGGCAAAAATCCGGCTCCTTCTCCCACAAGGAAGGTGCTAAGCCTGAAAGCTGTTGCTGGTCTGCACCTTCCCTTGGCAGCCTATTCACAGCACAACAGCCCTGCGGATCTGTGCTTTCCCACAGGCGATACATCTCCTGCTGCTTTTCCTCTGCAGAGCCCCTCTCCGAAAAGGCAAAAATCGGGCTCCTTCTCCCACAAGGAAGGTGCTAAGCCTGAAAGCTGTTGCTGGTCTGCACCTTCCCTTGGCAGCCTATTCACAGCACAACAGCCCTGCGGATCTGTGCTTTCCCAGAGACGATACATCTCCTGCTGCTTCTCCTCTGCAGAGTTCCTCTCCGAAAAGGCAAACGTCCGGCTCCTTCTCCCACAAGGAAGGTGCTAGCCCTGAAAGCTGTTGCTGGTCTGCACCTTCCCTTGGCAGCCTATTCACAGCACAACAGCCCTGCGGATCTGTGCTTTCCCACAGACAATACAGCTCCTGCTGCTTCTCCTCTGCAGAGTTCCTCTCCGAAAAGGCAAACGTCCGGCTCCTTCTCCCACAAGGAAGGTGCTAAGCCTGAAAGCTGTTGCTGGTCTGCACCTTTCCTTGGCAGCCTATTCACAGCACAACAGCCCTGCGGATCTGTGCTTTCCCACAGACGATACAGCTCCTGCTGCTTTTCCTCTGCAGAGCCCCTCTCCGATAAGGCAAAAATCGGGCTCCTTCTCCCACAAGGAAGGTGCTAGCCCTGAAAGCTGTTGCTGGTCTGCACCTTTCCTTGGCAGCCTATTCACAGCACAACAGCCCTGCGGATCTGTGCTTTCCCACAGACGATACATGTTCTGCTGTCTGTCCGCGGCAGAGCCCCTCTCCAATAAGGCAAAAATCGGGCTCCTTCTCCCACAAGGAAGGTGCTAAGCCTGAAAGCTGTTGCTGGTCTGCACCTTTCCTTGGCAGCCTGTTCACAGCACAACAGCCCTGCGGATCTGTGCTTTCCCACAGGCAATACAGCTTCTGCTGCTTTTCCTCTGCAGAGCCCCTGTCCGATAAGGCAAAAATCCGGCTCCTTCTCCCACAAGGAAGGTGCTAAGCCTGAAAGCTGTTGCTGGTCTGCACCTTCCCTTGGCAGCCTATTCACAGCACAACAGCCCTGCGGATCTGTGCTTTCCCACAGACAATACATCTCCTGCTGCTTCTCCTCTGCAGAGTTCCTCTCCGAAAAGGCAAACGTCCGGCTCCTTCTCCCACAAGGAAGGTGCTAGCCCTGAAAGCTGTTGCTGGTCTGCACCTTCCCTTGGCAGCCTATTCACAGCACAACAGCCCTGCGGATCTGTGCTTTCCCACAGGCGATACATCTCCTGCTGCTTTTCCTCTGCAGAGCCCCTCTCCGATAAGGCAAAAATCGGGCTCCTTCTCCCACAAGGAAGGTGCTAAGCCTGAAAGCTGTTGCTGGTCTGCACCTTCCCTTGGCAGCCTATTCACAGCACAACAGCCCTGCGGATCTGTGCTTTCCCACAGACGATACATGTTCTGCTGCCTGTCCGCGGCAGAGCCCCTCTCCAATAAGGCAAAAATCGGGCTCCTTCTCCCACAAGGAAGGTGCTAAGCCTGAAAGCTGTTGCTGGTCTGCACCTTCCCTTGGCAGCCTATTCACAGCACAACAGCCCTGCGGATCTGTGCTTTCCCAGAGACGATACTGCTCCTGCTGCTTTTCCTCTGCAGAGCCCCTTTCGGGAAAGGCAAACATCCGGCTCCTTCTCCCACAAGGAAGGTGCTAGCCCTGAAAGCTGTTGCTGGTCTGCACCTTCCCTTGGCAGCCTATTCACAGCACAACAGCCCTGCGGATCTGTGCTTTCCCAGAGACGATACAGCTCCTGCTGCTTTTCCTCTGCAGAGCCCCTCTCCGATAAGGCAAAAATCGGGCTCCTTCTCCCACAAGGAAGGTGCTAAGCCTGAAAGCTGTTGCTGGTCTGCACCTTCCCTTGGCAGCCTATTCACAGCACAACAGCCCTGCGGATCTGTGCTTTCCCAGAGACGATACAGCTCATGATGCTTTTCCTCTGCAGAGCCCCTCTCCGATAAGGCAAACGTCCGGCTCCTTCTCCCACAAGGAAGGTGCTAAGCCTGAAAGCTGTTGCTGGTCTGCACCTTCCCTTGGCAGCCTATTCACAGCACAACAGCCCTGCGGATCTGTGCTTTCCCACAGACGATACAGCTCATGAGTCTATTCCTCTGCAGAGTTCCTCTCCGAAAAGGCAAACGTCCGGCTCCTTCTCCCACAAGGAAGGTGCTAAGCCTGAAAGCTGTTGCTGGTCTGCACCTTCCCTTGGCAGCCTATTCACAGCACAACAGCCCTGCGGATCTGTGCTTTCCCAGAGACGATACAGCTCCTGCTGCTTTTCCTCTGCAGAGCCCCTCTCCGATAAGGCAAAAATCGGGCTCCTTCTCCCACAAGGAAGGTGCTAAGCCTGAAAGCTGTTGCTGGTCTGCACCTTCCCTTGGCAGCCTATTCACAGCACAACAGCCCTGCGGATCTGTGCTTTCCCACAGACGATACATCTCCTGCTGCTTCTCCTCTGCAGAGTTCCTCTCCGAAAAGGCAAACGTCCGGCTCCTTCTCCCACAAGGAAGGCGGTAGCCCTGAAAGCTGTTGCTGGTCTGCACCTTCCCTTGGCAGCCTATTCACAGCACAACAGCCCTGCGGATCTGTGCTTTCCCACAGGCAATACAGCTTCTGCTGCTTTTCCTCTGCAGAGCCCCTTTCGGAAAAGGCAAACGTCCGGCTCCTTCTCCCACAAGGAAGGTGCTAAGTCTGAAAGCTGTTGCTGGTCTGCACCTTCCCTTGGCAGCCTATTCACAGCACAACAGCCCTGCGGATCTGTGCTTTCCCACAGACGATACATCCTCTGCTGCTTCTCCTCTGCAGAGTTCCTCTCCGAAAAGGCAAACGTCCGGCTCCTTCTTCCACAAGGAAGGTGCTAGCCCTGAAAGCTGTTGCTGGTCTGCACCTTCCCTTGGCAGCCTATTCACAGCACAACAGCCCTGCGGATCTGTGCTTTCCCAGGGACGATACAGCTCATGATGCTTTTCCTCTGCAGAGCCCCTCTCCGATAAGGCAAAAGTCCGGCTCCTTCTCCCACAAGGAAGGTGCTAAGCCTGAAAGCTGTTGCTGGTCTGCACCTTCCCTTGGCAGCCTATTCACAGCACAACAGCCCTGCGGATCTGTGCTTTCCCACAGACGATACAGCTCCTGATGCTTTTCCTCTGCAGAGCCCCTCTCCGATAAGGCAAACGTCTGGCTCCTTCTCCCACAAGGAAGGCGGTAGCGCTGAAAGCTGTTGCTGGTCTGCACCTTCCCTTGGCAGCCTATTCACAGCACAACAGCCCTGCGGATCTGTGCTTTCCCACAGGCGATACAGCTCCTGCTGCTTTTCCTCTGCAGAGCCCCTTTCGGAAAAGGCAAACATCTTTCTCCTTCTCCCACAAGGAAGGTGCTAAGTCTGAAAGCTGTTGCTGGTCTGCACCTTCCCTTGGCAGCCTATTCACAGCACAACATCCCTGCGGATCTGTGCTTTCCCAGAGATGATACAGCTCATGAGTCTATTCCTGTGCAGAGCCCCTCTCCGATAAGGCAAAAATCGAGCTCCTTCTCCCACAAGGAAGGTGCTAAGCCTGAAAGCTGTTGCTGGTCTGCACCTTCCCTTGGCAGCCTATTCACAGCACAACAGCCCTGCGGATCTGTGCTTTCCCACAGACGATACAGCTCCTGCTGCTTTTCCTCTGCAGAGCCCCTCTCCGATAAGGCAAAAATCGGGCTCCTTCTCCCACAAGGAAGGTGCTAAGCCTGAAAGCTGTTGCTGGTCTGCACCTTTCCTTGGCAGCCTATTCACAGCACAACAGCCCTGCGGATCTGTGCTTTCCCACAGACGATACAGCTCCTGATGCTTTTCCTCTGCAGAGTTCCTCTCCGAAAAGGCAAACGTCCGGCTCCTTCTCCCACAAGGAAGGTGCTAAGCCTGAAAGCTGTTGCTGGTCTGCACCTTCCCTTGGCAGCCTATTCACAGCACAACAGCCCTGCGGATCTGTGCTTTCCCAGAGACGATACAGCTCCTGCTGCTTTTCCTCTGCAGAGCCCCTCTCCGATAAGGCAAAAATCGGGCTCCTTCTCCCACAAGGAAGGTGCTAAGCCTGAAAGCTGTTGCTGGTCTGCACCTTCCCTTGGCAGCCTATTCACAGCACAACAGCCCTGCGGATCTGTGCTTTCCCAGAGACGATACAGCTCATGATGCTTTTCCTCTGCAGAGCCCCTCTCCGATAAGGCAAACGTCCGGCTCCTTCTCCCACAAGGAAGGCGGTAGCCCTGAAAGCTGTTGCTGGTCTGCACCTTCCCTTGGCAGCCTATTCACAGCACAACAGCCCTGCGGATCTGTGCTTTCCCACAGACGATACATCTCCTGATGCTTCTCCTCTGCAGAGTTCCTCTCCGAAAAGGCAAACGTCCGGCTCCTTCTCCCACAAGGAAGGTGCTAGCCCTGAAAGCTGTTGCTGGTCTGCACCTTCCCTTGGCAGCCTGTTCACAGCACAACAGCCCTGCGGATCTGTGCTTTCCCAGAGACGATACAGCTCCTGCTGCTTTTCCTTGCAGAGCCCCTCTCCGATAAGGCAAACGTCCGGCTCCTTCTCCCACAAGGAAGGTGCTAAGCCTGAAAGCTGTTGCTGGTCTGCACCTTCCCTTGGCAGCCTATTCACAGCACAACAGCCCTGCGGATCTGTGCTTTCCCACAGACAATAGATCTCCTGCTGCTTCTCCTCTGCAGAGTTCCTCTCCGAAAAGGCAAACGTCCGGCTCCTTCTCCCACAAGGAAGGTGCTAAGCCTGAAAGCTGTTGCTGGTCTGCACCTTCCCTTGGCAGCCTATTCACAGCACAACAGCCCTGCGGATCTGTGCTTTCCCACAGACGATACAGCTCCTGCTGCTTTTCCTCTGCAGAGCCCCTCTCCGATAAGGCAAAAATCGGGCTCCTTCTCCCACAAGGAAGGTGCTAAGCCTGAAAGCTGTTGCTGGTCTGCACCTTCCCTTGGCAGCCTATTCACAGCACAACAGCCCTGCGGATCTGTGCTTTCCCAGAGACGATACTGCTCCTGCTGCTTTTCCTCTGCAGAGCCCCTTTCGGGAAAGGCAAACATCCGGCTCCTTCTCCCACAAGGAAGGTGCTAGCCCTGAAAGCTGTTGCTGGTCTGCACCTTCCCTTGGCAGCCTGTTCACAGCACAACAGCCCTGCGGATCTGTGCTTTCCCAGAGACGATACAGCTCCTGCTGCTTTTCCTCTGCAGAGCCCCTCTCCGATAAGGCAAAAATCGGGCTCCTTCTCCCACAAGGAAGGTGCTAAGCCTGAAAGCTGTTGCTGGTCTGCACCTTCCCTTGGCAGCCTATTCACAGCACAACAGCCCTGCGGATCTGTGCTTTCCCACAGACGATACAGCTCATGATGCTTTTCCTCTGCAGAGCCCCTCTCCGATAAGGCAAACGTCCGGCTCCTTCTCCCACAAGGAAGGTGCTAAGCCTGAAAGCTGTTGCTGGTCTGCACCTTCCCTTGGCAGCCTATTCACAGCACAACAGCCCTGCGGATCTGTGCTTTCCCACAGACGATACAGCTCATGAGTCTATTCCTCTGCAGAGTTCCTCTCCGAAAAGGCAAACGTCCGGCTCCTTCTCCCACAAGGAAGGTGCTAAGCCTGAAAGCTGTTGCTGGTCTGCACGTTCCCTTGGCAGCCTATTCACAGCACAACAGCCCTGCGGATCTGTGCTTTCCCAGAGACGATAGAGCTCCTGCTGCTTTTCCTCTGCAGAGCCCCTCTCCGATAAGGCAAAAATCGGGCTCCTTCTCCCACAAGGAAGGTGCTAAGCCTGAAAGCTGTTGCTGGTCTGCACCTTCCCTTGGCAGCCTATTCACAGCACAACAGCCCTGCGGATCTGTGCTTTCCCACAGACGATACATCTCCTGCTGCTTCTCCTCTGCAGAGTTCCTCTCCGAAAAGGCAAACGTCCGGCTCCTTCTCCCACAAGGAAGGCGGTAGCCCTGAAAGCTGTTGCTGGTCTGCACCTTCCCTTGGCAGCCTATTCACAGCACAACAGCCCTGCGGATCTGTGCTTTCCCACAGACGATACATCTCCTGATGCTTCTCCTCTGCAGAGTTCCTCTCCGAAAAGGCAAACGTCCGGCTCCTTCTCCCACAAGGAAGGCGGTAGCCCTGAAAGCTGTTGCTGGTCTGCACCTTCCCTTGGCAGCCTATTCACAGCACAACAGCCCTGCGGATCTGTGCTTTCCCACAGGCGATACAGCTCCTGCTGCTTTTCCTCTGCAGAGCCCCTTTCGGAAAAGGCAAACGTCCGGCTCCTTCTCCCACAAGGAAGGTGCTAAGTCTGAAAGCTGTTGCTGGTCTGCACCTTCCCTTGGCAGCCTATTCACAGCACAACAGCCCTGCGGATCTGTGCTTTCCCAGAGACGATACAGCTCCTGATGCTTTTCCTCTGCAGAGCCCCTCTCGGATAAGGCAGAAATTCAGCTCCATCTCCCACAAGGAAGGCGGTAGCCCTGAAAGCTGTTGCTGGTCTGCACCTTCCCTTGGCAGCCTATTCACAGCACAACAGCCCTGCGGATCTGTGCTTTCCCACAGACGATACAGCTCCTGATGCTTTTCCTCTGCAGAGCTCCTCTCCGAAAAGGCAAACGTCCGGCTCCTTCTTCCACAAGGAAGGTGCTAGCCCTGAAAGCTGTTGCTGGTCTGCACCTTCCCTTGGCAGCCTATTCACAGCACAACAGCCCTGCGGATCTGTGCTTTCCCAGGGACGATACAGCTCATGATGCTTTTCCTCTGCAGAGCCCCTCTCCGATAAGGCAAAAGTCCGGCTCCTTCTCCCACAAGGAAGGTGCTAAGCCTGAAAGCTGTTGCTGGTCTGCACCTTCCCTTGGCAGCCTATTCACAGCACAACAGCCCTGCGGATCTGTGCTTTCCCAGAGACGATACAGCTCATGATGCTTTTCCTCTGCAGAGCCCCTCTCCGAAAAGGCAAACGTCCGGCTCCTTCTCCCACAAGGAAGGTGCTAGCCCTGAAAGCTCTTGCTGGCCTGCACCTTCCCTTGGCAGCCTATTCACAGCACAACAGCCCTGTGGATCTGTGCTTTCCCACAGACGATACAGCTCATGATGCTTTTCCTCTGCAGAGCCCCTCTCCGATAAGGCAAACGTCTGGCTCCTTCTCCCACAAGGAAGGCGGTAGCGCTGAAAGCTGTTGCTGGTCTGCACCTTCCCTTGGCAGCCTATTCACAGCACAACAGCCCTGCGGATCTGTGCTTTCCCAGAGACGATACTGCTCCTGCTGCTTTTCCTCTGCAGAGCCCCTGTCCGAAAAGGCAAACGTCCGGCTCCTTCTCCCACAAGGAAGGTGCTAGCCCTGAAAGCTGTTGCTGGTCTGCACCTTCCCTTGGCAGCCTGTTCACAGCACAACAGCCCTGCGGATCTGTGCTTTCCCAGAGACGATACATTTCCTGCTGCTTTTCCTCTGCAGAGTTCCTCTCCGAAAAGGCAAACGTCCGGCTCTTTCTCCCACAAGGAAGGTGCTAAGCCTGAAAGCTGTTGCTGGTCTGCACCTTCCCTTGGCAGCCTATTCACAGCACAACAGCCCTGCGGATCTGTGCTTTCCCACAGGCGATACAGCTCCTGCTGCTTTTCCTCTGCAGAGCCCCTTTCGGAAAAGGCAAACATCTTTCTCCTTCTCCCACAAGGAAGGTGCTAAGTCTGAAAGCTGTTGCTGGTCTGCACCTTCCCTTGGCAGCCTATTCACAGCACAACATCCCTGCGGATCTGTGCTTTCCCAGAGATGATACAGCTCATGAGTCTATTCCTCTGCAGAGCCCCTCTCCGAAAAGGCAAACGTCCGGCTCCTTCTCCCACAAGGAAGGCGGTAGCCCTGAAAGCTCTTGCTGGCCTGCACCTTCCCTTGGCAGCCTATTCACAGCACAACAGCCCTGTGGATCTGTGCTTTCCCACAGACGATACAGCTCATGATGCTTTTCCTCTGCAGAGCCCCTCTCCGATAAGGCAAACGTCTGGCTCCTTCTCCCACAAGGAAGGCGGTAGCGCTGAAAGCTGTTGCTGGTCTGCACCTTCCCTTGGCAGCCTATTCACAGCACAACAGCCCTGCGGATCTGTGCTTTCCCAGAGACGATACTGCTCCTGCTGCTTTTCCTCTGCAGAGCCCCTGTCCGAAAAGGCAAACGTCCGGCTCCTTCTCCCACAAGGAAGGTGCTAGCCCTGAAAGCTGTTGCTGGTCTGCACCTTCCCTTGGCAGCCTGTTCACAGCACAACAGCCCTGCGGATCTGTGCTTTCCCAGAGACGATACATTTCCTGCTGCTTTTCCTCTGCAGAGTTCCTCTCCGAAAAGGCAAACGTCCGGCTCTTTCTCCCACAAGGAAGGTGCTAAGCCTGAAAGCTGTTGCTGGTCTGCACCTTCCCTTGGCAGCCTATTCACAGCACAACAGCCCTGCGGATCTGTGCTTTCCCACAGGCGATACAGCTCCTGCTGCTTTTCCTCTGCAGAGCCCCTTTCGGAAAAGGCAAACATCTTTCTCCTTCTCCCACAAGGAAGGTGCTAAGTCTGAAAGCTGTTGCTGGTCTGCACCTTCCCTTGGCAGCCTATTCACAGCACAACATCCCTGCGGATCTGTGCTTTCCCAGAGATGATACAGCTCATGAGTCTATTCCTCTGCAGAGCCCCTCTCCGAAAAGGCAAACGTCCGGCTCCTTCTCCCACAAGGAAGGCGGTAGCCCTGAAAGCTGTTGCTGGTCTGCACCTTCCCTTGGCAGCCTATTCACAGCACAACAGCCCTGCGGATCTGTGATTTCCCACAGACGATACAGCTCATGAGTCTATTCCTGTGCAGAGCCCCTCTCCGATAAGGCAAAAATCGAGCTCCTTCTCCCACAAGGAAGGTGCTAAGCCTGAAAGCTGTTGCTGGTCTGCACCTTCCCTTGGCAGCCTATTCACAGCACAACAGCCCTGCGGATCTGTGCTTTCCCACAGACGATACAGCTCCTGCTGCTTTTCCTCTGCAGAGCCCCTCTCCGATAAGGCAAAAATCGGGCTCCTTCTCCCACAAGGAAGGTGCTAAGCCTGAAAGCTGTTGCTGGTCTGCACCTTTCCTTGGCAGCCTATTCACAGCACAACAGCCCTGCGGATCTGTGCTTTCCCACAGACGATACAGCTCATGATGCTTTTCCTCTGCAGAGCCCCTCTCCGATAAGGCAAACGTCCGGCTCCTTCTCCCACAAGGAAGGTGCTAGCCCTGAAAGCTTTTGTTGGTCTGCACCTTCCCTTGGCAGCCTATTCACAGCACAACAGCCCTGCGGATCTGTGCTTTCCCACAGACGATACAGCTCATGATGATTTTCCTCTGCAGAGCCCCTCTCCGATAAGGCAAAAATCGGGCTCCTTCTCCCACAAGGAAGGTGCTAAGCCTGAAAGCTGTTGCTGGTCTGCACCTTCCCTTGGCAGCCTATTCACAGCACAACAGCCCTGCGGATCTGTGCTTTCCAACAGACGATACAGCTCCTGATGCTTTTCCTCTGCAGAGCCCCTCTCGGATAAGGCAGAAATTCAGCTCCATCTCCCACAAGGAAGGCGGTAGCCCTGAAAACTGTTGCTGGTCTGCACCTTCCCTTGGCAGCCTATTCACAGCACAACAGCCCTGCGGATCTGTGCTTTCCCAGAGACGATACAGCTCATGATGCTTTTCCTCTGCAGAGCCCCTCTCCGATAAGGCAAAAATCGGGCTCCTTCTCCCACAAGGAAGGTGCTAAGCCTGAAAGCTGTTGCTGGTCTGCACCTTCCCTTGGCAGCCTATTCACAGCACAACAGCCCTGCGGATCTGTGCTTTCCCACAGACGATACATCTCCTGCTGCTTCTCCTCTGCAGAGTTCCTCTCCGAAAAGGCAAACGTCCGGCTCCTTCTCCCACAAGGAAGGCGGTAGCCCTGAAAGCTGTTGCTGGTCTGCACCTTCCCTTGGCAGCCTATTCACAGCACAACAGCCCTGCGGATCTGTGCTTTCCCACAGACGATACATCTCCTGCTGCTTCTCCTCTGCAGAGTTCCTCTCCGAAAAGGCAAACGTCCGGCTCCTTCTCCCACAAGGAAGGTGCTAGCCCTGAAAGCTGTTGCTGGTCTGCACCTTCCCTTGGCAGCCTATTCACAGCACAACAGCCCTGCGGATCTGTGCTTTCCCACAGACGATACAGCTCCTGCTGCTTTTCCTCTGCAGAGCCCCTCTCCGATAAGGCAAAAATCGGGCTCCTTCTCCCACAAGGAAGGCGGTAGCCCTGAAAGCTGTTGCTGGTCTGCACCTTCGCTTGGCAGCCTATTCACAGCACAACAGCCCTGCGGATCTGTGCTTTCCCACAGACGATACATCCTCTGCTGCTTCTCCTCTGCAGAGTTCCTCTCCGAAAAGGCAAACGTCCGGCTCCTTCTCCCACAAGGAAGGTGCTAGCCCTGAAAGCTGTTGCTGGTCTGCACCTTCCCTTGGCAGCCTATTCACAGCACAACAGCCCTGCGGATCTGTGCTTTCCCAGGGACGATACAGCTCATGATGCTTTTCCTCTGCAGAGCCCCTCTCCGATAAGGCAAAAGTCCGGCTCCTTCTCCCACAAGGAAGGTGCTAAGCCTGAAAGCTGTTGCTGGTCTGCACCTTCCCTTGGCAGCCTATTCACAGCACAACAGCCCTGCGGATCTGTGCTTTCCCACAGACGATACAGCTCCTGATGCTTTTCCTCTGCAGAGCCCCTCTCCGATAAGGCAAAAATCCGGCTCCTTCTCCCACAAGGAAGGCGGTAGCGCTGAAAGCTGTTGCTGGTCTGCACCTTCCCTTGGCAGCCTGTTCACAGCACAACAGCCCTGCGGATCTGTGCTTTCCCAGAGACGATACATTTCCTGCTGCTTTTCCTCTGCAGAGTTCCTCTCCGAAAAGGCAAACGTCCGGCTCTTTCTCCCACAAGGAAGGTGCTAAGCCTGAAAGCTGTTGCTGGTCTGCACCTTCCCTTGGCAGCCTATTCACAGCACAACAGCCCTGCGGATCTGTGCTTTCCCACAGACGATACAGCTCCTGCTGCTTTTCCTCTGCAGAGCCCCTTTCGGAAAAGGCAAACATCTTTCTCCTTCTCCCACAAGGAAGGTGCTAAGTCTGAAAGCTGTTGCTGGTCTGCACCTTCCCTTGGCAGCCTATTCACAGCACAACATCCCTGCGGATCTGTGCTTTCCCAGAGATGATACAGCTCATGAGTCTATTCCTCTGCAGAGCCCCTCTCCGAAAAGGCAAACGTCCGGCTCCTTCTCCCACAAGGAAGGCGGTAGCCCTGAAAGCTGTTGCTGGTCTGCACCTTCCCTTGGCAGCCTATTCACAGCACAACAGCCCTGCGGATCTGTGCTTTCCCACAGACGATACAGCTCATGAGTCTATTCCTGTGCAGAGCCCCTCTCCGATAAGGCAAAAATCGAGCTCCTTCTCCCACAAGGAAGGTGCTAAGCCTGAAAGCTGTTGCTGGTCTGCACCTTCCCTTGGCAGCCTATTCACAGCACAACAGCCCTGCGGATCTGTGCTTTCCCACAGACGATACAGCTCCTGCTGCTTTTCCTCTGCAGAGCCCCTCTGCGATAAGGCAAAAATCGGGCTCCTTCTCCCACAAGGAAGGTGCTAAGCCTGAAAGCTGTTGCTGGTCTGCACCTTTCCTTGGCAGCCTATTCACAGCACAACAGCCCTGCGGATCTGTGCTTTCCCACAGACGATACAGGTCCTGCTGCTTTTCCTCTGCAGAGCCCCTCTCCGATAAGGCAAACGTCTGGCTCCTTCTCCCACAAGGAAGGTGCAAAGCCTGAAAGCTGTTGCTGGTCTGCACCTTCCCTTGGCAGCCTGTTCACAGCACAACAGCCCTGCGGATCTGTGCTTTCCCAGAGACGATACAGCTCATGCTGCTTTTCCTCTGCAGAGCCCCTCTCGGATAAGGCAAAAATTCAGCTCCTTCTCCCACAAGGAACGCAGTAGCCCTGAAAGCTGTTGCTGGTCTGCACCTTCCCTTGGCAGCCTATTCACAGCACAACAGTCCTGCGGATCTGTGCTTTCCCAGAGACGATACTGCTCCTGCTGCTTTTCCTCTGCAGAGCCCCTTTCGGAAAAGGCAAACGTCCGGCTCCTTCTCCCACAAGGAAGGTGCTAAGCCTGAAAGCTGTTGCTGGTCTGCACCTTTCCTTGGCAGCCTATTCACAGCACAACAGCCCTGCGGATCTGTGCTTTCCCACAGAAGATACAGCTCATGAGTCTATTCCTGTGCAGAGTTCCTCTCCGAAAAGGCAAACGTCCGGCTCCTTCTCCCACAAGGAAGGTGCTAAGCCTGAAAGCTGTTGCTGGTCTGCACCTTCCCTTGGCAGCCTATTCACAGCACAACAGCCCTGCGGATCTGTGCTTTCCCAGAGACGATACAGCTCATGCTGCTTTTCCTCTGCAGAGCCCCTCTCGGATAAGGCAAAAATTCAGCTCCTTCTCCCACAAGGAAGGCGGTAGCCCTGAAAGCTGTTGCTGGTCTGCACCTTCCCTTGGCAGCCTATTCACAGCACAACAGCCCTGCGGATCTGTGCTTTCCCACAGACGATACAGCTCATGCTGCTTTTCCTCTGCAGAGCCCCTTTCGGAAAAGGCAAACGTCCGGCTCCTTCTCCCACAAGGAAGGTGCTAAGCCTGAAAGCTGTTGCTGGTCTGCACCTTCGCTTGGCAGCCTATTCACAGCACAACAGCCCTGCGGATCTGTGCTTTCCCACAGACGATACAGCTCCTGATGCTTTTCCTCTGCAGAGCCCCTCTCGGATAAGGCAGAAATTCAGCTCCATCTCCCACAAGGAAGGCGGTAGCCCTGAAAGCTGTTGCTGGTCTGCACCTTCCCTTGGCAGCCTATTCACAGCACAACAGCCCTGCGGATCTGTGCTTTCCCACAGACGATACATCTTCTGCTGCTTCTCCTCTGCAGAGTCCCTCTCCGAAAAGGCAAACGTCCGGCTCCTTCTTCCACAAGGAAGGTGCTAGGCCTGAAAGCTGTTGCTGGTCTGCACCTTCCCTTGGCAGCCTATTCACAGCACAACAGCCCTGCGGATCAGTGCTTTCCCAGGGACGATACAGCTCCTGCTGCTTTTCCTCTGCAGAGCCCCTCTCCGATAAGGCAAAAATCGGGCTCCTTCTCCCACAAGGAAGGTGCTAAGCCTGAAAGCTGTTGCTGGTCTGCACCTTCCCTTGGCAGCCTATTCACAGCACAACAGCCCTGCGGATCTGTGCTTTCCCAGGGACGATACAGCTCATGATGCTTTTCCTCTGCAGAGCCCCTCTCCGATAAGGCAAACGTCCGGCTCCTTCTCCCACAAGGAAGGTGCTAAGCCTGAAAGCTGTTGCTGGTCTGCACCTTTCCTTGGCAGCCTATTCACAGCACAACAGCCCTGCGGATCTGTGCTTTCCCACAGACGATACAGCTCCTGCTGCTTCTCCTCTGCAGAGTTCCTCTCCGAAAAGGCAAACGTCCGGCTCCTTCTCCCACAAGGAAGGCGGTAGCCCTGAAAGCTGTTGCTGGTCTGCACCTTCCCTTGGCAGCCTATTCACAGCACAACAGCCCTGCGGATCTGTGCTTTCCCAGAGACGATACAGCTCATGAGTCTATTCCTCTGCAGAGCCCCTCTCCGATAAGGCAATCGTCTGGCTCCTTCTCCCACAAGGAAGGCGGTAGCCCTGAAAACTGTTGCTGGTCTGCACCTTCCCTTGGCAGCCTATTCACAGCACAACAGCCCTGCGGATCTGTGCTTTCCCACAGACGATACAGCTCCTGATGCTTTTCCTCTGCAGAGCCCCTCTCCGATAAGGCAAAAATCCGGCTCCTTCTCCCACAAGGAAGGCGGTAGCGCTGAAAGCTGTTGCTGGTCTGCACCTTCCCTTGGCAGCCTGTTCACAGCACAACAGCCCTGCGGATCTGTGCTTTCCCAGAGACGATACATTTCCTGCTGCTTTTCCTCTGCAGAGTTCCTCTCCGAAAAGGCAAACGTCCGGCTCTTTCTCCCACAAGGAAGGTGCTAAGCCTGAAAGCTGTTGCTGGTCTGCACCTTCCCTTGGCAGCCTATTCACAGCACAACAGCCCTGCGGATCTGTGCTTTCCCACAGGCGATACAGCTCCTGCTGCTTTTCCTCTGCAGAGCCCCTTTCGGAAAAGGCAAACATCTTTCTCCTTCTCCCACAAGGAAGGTGCTAAGTCTGAAAGCTGTTGCTGGTCTGCACCTTCCCTTGGCAGCCTATTCACAGCACAACATCCCTGCGGATCTGTGCTTTCCCAGAGATGATACAGCTCATGAGTCTATTCCTCTGCAGAGCCCCTCTCCGAAAAGGCAAACGTCCGGCTCCTTCTCCCACAAGGAAGGCGGTAGCCCTGAAAGCTGTTGCTGGTCTGCACCTTCCCTTGGCAGCCTATTCACAGCACAACAGCCCTGCGGATCTGTGCTTTCCCACAGACGATACAGCTCCTGCTGCTTTTCCTCTGCAGAGCCCCTCTCCGATAAGGCAAAAATCGGGCTCCTTCTCCCACAAGGAAGGTGCTAAGCCTGAAAGCTGTTGCTGGTCTGCACCTTTCCTTGGCAGCCTATTCACAGCACAACAGCCCTGCGGATCTGTGCTTTCCCAGAGACGATACAGCTCCTGCTGCTTTTCCTCTGCAGAGCCCCTCTCCGATAAGGCAAACGTCTGGCTCCTTCTCCCACAAGGAAGGTGCTAAGCCTGAAAGCTTTTGTTGGTCTGCACCTTCCCTTGGCAGCCTATTCACAGCACAACAGCCCTGCGGATCTGTGCTTTCCCACAGACGATACAGCTCCTGCTGCTTTTCCTCTGCAGAGCCCCTTTCGGAAAAGGCAAACGTCCGGCTCCTTCTCCCACAAGGAAGGCGGTAGCCCTGAAAGCTGTTGCTGGTCTGCACCTTCCCTTGGCAGCCTGTTCACAGCACAACAGCCCTGCGGATCTGTGCTTTCCCAGAGACGATACAGCTCATGCTGCTTTTCCTCTGCAGAGCCCCTCTCCAATAAGGCAAAAATCGGGCTCCTTCTCCCACAAGGAAGGTGCTAAGCCTGAAAGCTGTTGCTGGTCTGCACCTTCCCTTGGCAGCCTATTCACAACACAACAGTCCTGCGGATCTGTGCTTTCCCAGAGACGATACTGCTCCTGCTGCTTTTCCTCTGCAGAGCCCCTTTCGGAAAAGGCAAACGTCCGGCTCCTTCTCCCACAAGGAAGGTGCTAAGCCTGAAAGCTGTTGCTGGTCTGCACCTTTCCTTGGCAGCCTATTCACAGCACAACAGCCCTGCGGATCTGTGCTTTCCCACAGACGATACAGCTCATGCTGCTTTTCCTCTGCAGAGCCCCTTTCGGAAAAGGCAAACAACCGGCTCCTTCTCCCAAAGGAAGGTGCTAAGCCTGAAAGCTGTTGCTGGTCTGCACCTTCCCTTGGCAGCCTATTCACAGCACAACAGCCATGCGGATCTGTGCTTTCCCACAGACGATACAGCTCATGAGTCTATTCCTCTGCAGAGCAGCTTTCGGAAAAGGCAAACGTCCGGCTCCTTCTCCCACAAGGAAGGTGCTAAGCCTGAAAGCTGTTGCTGGTCTGCACCTTTCCTTGGCAGCCTATTCACAGCACAACAGCCCTGCGGATCTGTGCTTTCCCAGAGACGATACAGCTCATGATGCTTTTCCTCTGCAGAGCCCCTGTCCGATGAGACAAAAATACAGCTCCTTCTCCCACAAGGAAGGCGGTAGCCCTGAAAGCTGTTGCTGGTCTGCACCTTCCCTTGGCAGCCTATTCACAGCACAACAGCCCTGCGGATCTGTGCTTTCCCAGAGACGATACAGCTCATGAGTCTATTCCTCTGCATAGCCCCTTTCGGAAAAGGCAAACGTCCGGCTCCTTCTCCCACAAGGAAGGTGCTAAGCCTGAAAGCTGTTGCTGGTCTGCACCTTCCCTTGGCAGCCTATTCACAGCACAACAGCCCTGCGGATCTGTGCTTTCCCACAGACGATACAGCTCCTGCTGCTTTTCCTCTGCAGAGCCCCTCTCCGAAAAGGCAAACGTCCGGCTCCTTCTCCCACAAGGAAGGTGCTAAGCCTGAAAGCTGTTGCTGGTCTGCACCTTCCCTTGGCAGCCTATTCACAACACAACAGTCCTGCGGATCTGTGCTTTCCCAGAGACGATACTGCTCCTGCTGCTTTTCCTCTGCAGAGCCCCTTTCGGAAAAGGCAAACGTCCGGCTCCTTCTCCCACAAGGAAGGTGCTAAGCCTGAAAGCTGTTGCTGGTCTGCACCTTTCCTTGGCAGCCTATTCACAGCACAACAGCCCTGCGGATCTGTGCTTTCCCACAGACGATACAGCTCATGCTGCTTTTCCTCTGCAGAGCCCCTTTCGGAAAAGGCAAACAACCGGCTCCTTCTCCCAAAGGAAGGTGCTAAGCCTGAAAGCTGTTGCTGGTCTGCACCTTCCCTTGGCAGCCTATTCACAGCACAACAGCCATGCGGATCTGTGCTTTCCCACAGACGATACAGCTCATGAGTCTATTCCTCTGCAGAGCAGCTTTCGGAAAAGGCAAACGTCCGGCTCCTTCTCCCACAAGGAAGGTGCTAAGCCTGAAAGCTGTTGCTGGTCTGCACCTTTCCTTGGCAGCCTATTCACAGCACAACAGCCCTGCGGATCTGTGCTTTCCCACAGACGATACAGCTCATGATGCTTTTCCTCTGCAGAGCCCCTGTCCGATAAGACAAAAATACAGCTCCTTCTCCCACAAGGAAGGCGGTAGCCCTGAAAGCTGTTGCTGGTCTGCACCTTCCCTTGGCAGCCTATTCACAGCACAACAGCCCTGCGGATCTGTGCTTTCCCAGAGACGATACAGCTCATGAGTCTATTCCTCTGCATAGCTCCTTTCGGAAAAGGCAAACGTCCGGCTCCTTCTCCCACAAGGAAGGTGCTAAGCCTGAAAGCTGTTGCTGGTCTGCACCTTCCCTTGGCAGCCTATTCACAGCACAACAGCCCTGCGGATCTGTGCTTTCCCACAGACGATACAGCTCATGATGCTTTTCCTCTGCAGAGCCCCTCTCCGATAAGGCAAACGTCCGGCTCCTTCTCCCACAAGGAAGGTGCTAAGCCTGAAAGCTGTTGCTGGTCTGCACCTTTCCTTGGCAGCCTATTCACAGCACAACAGCCCTGCGGATCTGTGCTTTCCCAGAGACGATACAGCTCCTGCTGCTTTTCCTCTGCAGAGCCCCTCTCCGAAAAGGCAAACGTCCGGCTCCTTCTCCCACAAGGAAGGCGGTAGCCCTGAAAGCTGTTGCTGGTCTGCACCTTTCCTTGGCAGCCTATTCACAGCACAACAGCCCTGCGGATCTGTGCTTTCCCAGAGACGATACAGCTCATGCTGCTTTTCCTCTGCAGAGCCCCTCTCGGATAAGGCAAAAATTCAGCTCCTTCTCCCACAAGGAAGGCGGTAGCCCTGAAAGCTGTTGCTGGTCTGCACCTTCCCTTGGCAGCCTATTCACAGCACAACAGCCCTGCGGATCTGTGCTTTCCCACAGACGATACAGCTCCTGCTGCTTTTCCTCTGCAGAGCCCCTCTCCGATAAGGCAAAAATCGGGCTCCTTCTCCCACAAGGAAGGTGCTAAGCCTGAAAGCTGTTGCTGGTCTGCACCTTCCCTTGGCAGCCTATTCACAGCACAACAGCCCTGCGGATCTGTGCTTTCCCACAGACGATACAGCTCATGCTGCTTTTCCTCTGCAGAGCCCCTCTCCGATAAGGCAAAAATTCGTCTCCTTCTCCCACAAGGAAGGCGGTAGCCCTGAAAGCTGTTGCTGGTCTGCACCTTCCCTTGGCAGCCTATTCACAGCACAACAGCCCTGCGGATCTGTGCTTTCCCAGGGACGATACAGCTCATGATGCTTTTCCTCTGCAGAGCCCCTCTCCGATAAGGCAAACGTCCGTCTCCTTCTCCCACAAGGAAGGTGCTAAGCCTGAAAGCTGTTGCTGGTCTGCACCTTCCCTTGGCAGCCTATTCACAGCACAACAGCCCTGCGGATCTGTGCTTTCCCACAGAAGATACAGCTCATGAGTCTATTCCTCTGCAGAGCCCCTTTCGGAAAAGGCAAACGTCCGGCTCCTTCTCCCACAAGGAAGGTGCTAAGCCTGAAAGCTGTTGCTGGTCTGCACCTTCCCTTGGCAGCCTATTCACAGCACAACAGCCCTGCGGATCTGTGCTTTCCCAGAGACGATACAGCTCATGAGTCTATTCCTCTGCAGAGCCCCTTTCGGAAAAGGCAAACGTCCGGCTCCTTCTCCCACAAGGAAGGTGCTAAGCCTGAAAGCTGTTGCTGGTCTGCACCTTCCCTTGGCAGCCTATTCACAGCACAACAGCCCTGCGGATCTGTGCTTTCCCAGGGACGATACAGCTCATGAGTCTATTCCTCTGCAGAGTTCCTCTCCGAAAAGGCAAACGTCCGCCTCCTTCTCCCACAAGGAAGGCGGGAGCCCTGAAAGCTGTTGCTGGTCTGCACCTTCCCTTGGCAGCCTATTCACAGCACAACAGCCCGGCGGATCTGTGCTTTCCCACAGACGATACAGCTCCTGCTGCTTCTCCTCTGCAGAGCCCCTCTCCGAAAAGGCAAACGTCCGGCTCCTTCTCCCACAAGGAAGGTTCTAGCCCTGAAAGCTGTTGCTGGTCTGCACCTTCCCTTGGCAGCCTATTCACAGCACAACAGCCCTGCGGATCTGTGCTTTCCCACAGGCGATACAGCTCCTGCTGCTTTTCCTCTGCAGAGCCCCTCTCCGATAAGGCAAAAATCGGGCTCCTTCTCCCACAAGGAAGGTGCTAAGCCTGAAAGCTGTTGCTGGTCTGCACCTTCGCTTAGCAGCCTGTTCACAGCACAACAGCCCTGCGGATCTGTGCTTTCCCACAGACGATACAGCTCATGCTGCTTTTCCTCTGCAGAGCCCCTCTCCGAAAAGGCAAATGTCCGGCTCCTTCTCCCACAAGGAAGGCGGTAGCCCTGAAAGCTGTTGCTGGTCTGCACCTTCCCTTGGCAGCCTATTCACAGCACAACAGCCCTGCGGATCTGTGCTTTCCCACAGACGATACAGCTCATGAGTCTATTCCTCTGCAGAGCCCCTTTCAGAAAAGGAAAACGTCCGGCTCCTTCTCCCACAAGGAAGGTGCTAAGCCTGAAAGCTGTTGCTGGTCTGCACCTTCCCTTGGCAGCCTATTCACAGCACAACAGCCCTGCGGATCTGTGCTTTCCCAGAGACGTTACAGCTCCTGCTGCTTTTCCTCTGCAGAGCCCCTCTCCGATAAGGCAAAAATCGGGCTCCTTCTCCCACAAGGAAGGCGGTAGCCCTGAAAGCTGTTGCTGGTCTGCACCTTCCCTTGGCAGCCTATTCACAGCACAACAGCCCTGCGGATCTGTGCTTTCCCAGAGACGATACAGCTCCTGCTGCTTTTCCTCTGCAGAGCCCCTCTCCGATAAGGCAAAAATCGGGCTCCTTCTCCCACAAGGAAGGCGGTAGCCCTGAAAGCTGTTGCTGGTCTGCACCTTCCCTTGGCAGCCTATTCACAGCACAACAGCCCTGCGGATCTGTGCTTTCCCAGAGACGATACAGCTCCTGCTGCTTTTCCTCTGCAGAGCCCCTCTCGGATAAGGCAAACGTCCGGCTCCTTCTCCCACAAGGAAGGTGCTAAGCCTGAAAGCTTTTGTTGGTCTGCACCTTCCCTTGGCAGCCTATTCACAGCACAACAGCCCTGCGGATCTGTGCTTTCCCACAGACGATACAGCTCCTGCTGCTTTTCCTCTGCAGAGCCCCTTTCGGAAAAGGCAAACGTCCGGCTCCTTCTCCCACAAGGAACGCAGTAGCCCTGAAAGCTGTTGCTGGTCTGCACCTTCCCTTGGCAGCCTATTCACAGCACAACAGCCCTGCGGATCTGTGCTTTCCCAGAGACGATACAGCTCATGAGTCTATTCCTCTGCAGAGCCCCTTTCGGAAAAGGCAAACATCCGGCTCCTTCTCCCACAAGGAAGGTGCTAAGCCTGAAAGCTGTTGCTGGTCTGCACCTTCCCTTGGCAGCCTATTCACAACACAACAGTCCTGCGGATCTGTGCTTTCCCAGAGACGATACTGCTCCTGCTGCTTTTCCTCTGCAGAGCCCCTTTCGGAAAAGGCAAACGTCCGGCTCCTTCTCCCACAAGGAAGGTGCTAAGCCTGAAAGCTGTTGCTGGTCTGCACCTTTCCTTGGCAGCCTATTCACAGCACAACAGCCCTGCGGATCTGTGCTTTCCCACAGACGATACAGCTCATGCTGCTTTTCCTCTGCAGAGCCCCTTTCGGAAAAGGCAAACATCCGGCTCCTTCTCCCAAAGGAAGGTGCTAAGCCTGAAAGCTGTTGCTGGTCTGCACCTTCCCTTGGCAGCCTATTCACAGCACAACAGCCATGCGGATCTGTGCTTTCCCAGAGACGATACAGCTCATGAGTCTATTCCTCTGCAGAGCAGCTTTCGGGAAAGGCAAACATCCGGCTCCTTCTCCCACAAGGAAGGTGCTAAGCCTGAAAGCTGTTGCTGGTCTGCACCTTTCCTTGGCAGCCTATTCACAGCACAACAGCCCTGCGGATCTGTGCTTTCCCAGGGACGATACAGCTCATGCTGCTTTTCCTCTGCAGAGCCCCTGTCCGATAAGACAAAAATTCAGCTCCTTCTCCCACAAGGAAGGCGGTAGCCCTGAAAGCTGTTGCTGGTCTGCACCTTCCCTTGGCAGCCTATTCACAGCACAACAGCCCTGCGGATCTGTGCTTTCCCAGAGACGATACAGCTCATGAGTCTATTCCTCTGCATAGCCCCTTTCGGAAAAGGCAAACGTCCGTCTCCTTCTCCCACAAGGAAGGTGCTAAGCCTGAAAGCTGTTGCTGGTCTGCACCTTCCCTTGGCAGCCTATTCACAGCACAACAGCCCTGCGGATCTGTGCTTTCCCACAGACGATACAGCTCATGATGCTTTTCCTCTGCAGAGCCCCTCTCCGATAAGGCAAACGTCCGGCTCCTTCTCCCACAAGGAAGGTGCTAAGCCTGAAAGCTGTTGCTGGTCTGCACCTTCCCTTGGCAGCCTATTCACAGCACAACAGCCCTGCGGATCTGTGCTTTCCCACAGACGATACAGCTCATGCTGCTTTTCCTCTGCAGAGCCCCTCTCCGATAAGGCAAAAATTCAGCTCCTTCTCCCACAAGGAAGGCGGTAGCCCTGAAAGCTGTTGCTGGTCTGCACCTTCCCTTGGCAGCCTATTCACAGCACAACAGCCCTGCGGATCTGTGCTTTCCCACAGACGATACAGCTCATGATGCTTTTCCTCTGCAGAGCCCCTCTCCGATAAGGCAAACGTCCGTCTCCTTCTCCCACAAGGAAGGTGCTAAGCCTGAAAGCTGTTGCTGGTCTGCACCTTCCCTTGGCAGCCTATTCACAGCACAACAGCCCTGCGGATCTGTGCTTTCCCAGAGACGTTACAGCTCCTGCTGCTTTTCCTCTGCAGAGCCCCTCTCCGATAAGGCAAAAATCGGGCTCCTTCTCCCACAAGGAAGGCGGTAGCCCTGAAAGCTGTTGCTGGTCTGCACCTTCCCTTGGCAGCCTATTCACAGCACAACAGCCCTGCGGATCTGTGCTTTCCCAGAGACGATACAGCTCCTGCTGCTTTTCCTCTGCAGAGCCCCTCTCCGATAAGGCAAAAATCGGGCTCCTTCTCCCACAAGGAAGGCGGTAGCCCTGAAAGCTGTTGCTGGTCTGCACCTTCCCTTGGCAGCCTATTCACAGCACAACAGCACTGTGGATCTGTGCTTTCCCACAGACGATACAGCTCATGATGCTTTTCCTCTGCAGAGCCCCTCTCCGATAAGGCAAACGTCTGGCTCCTTCTCCCACAAGGAAGGCGGTAGCCCTGAAAACTGTTGCTGGTCTGCACCTTCCCTTGGCAGCCTGTTCACAGCACAACAGCCCTGCGGATCTGTGCTTTCCCAGAGACGATACAGCTCATGAGTCTATTCCTCTGCAGAGCCCCTCTCCGAAAAGGCAAACGTCCGGCTCCTTCTCCCACAAGGAAGGCGGTAGCCCTGAAAGCTGTTGCTGGTCTGCACCTTCCCTTGGCAGCCTATTCACAGCACAACAGCCCTGCGGATCTGTGCTTTCCCACAGACGATACAGCTCCTGCTGCTTTTCCTCTGCAGAGCCCCTCTCCGATAAGGCAAAAATCGGGCTCCTTCTCCCACAAGGAAGGTGCTAAGCCTGAAAGCTGTTGCTGGTCTGCACCTTTCCTTGGCAGCCTATTCACAGCACAACAGCCCTGCGGATCTGTGCTTTCCCACAGACGATACAGCTCCTGCTGCTTTTCCTCTGCAGAGCCCCTCTCCGATAAGGCAAACGTCTGGCTCCTTCTCCCACAAGGAAGGTGCTAAGCCTGAAAGCTTTTGTTGGTCTGCACCTTCCCTTGGCAGCCTATTCACAGCACAACAGCCCTGCGGATCTGTGCTTTCCCACAGACGATACAGCTCCTGCTGCTTTTCCTCTGCAGAGCCCCTTTCGGAAAAGGCAAACGTCCGGCTCCTTCTCCCACAAGGAAGGTGCAAAGCCTGAAAGCTGTTGCTGGTCTGCACCTTCCCTTGGCAGCCTGTTCACAGCACAACAGCCCTGCGGATCTGTGCTTTCCCAGAGACGATACAGCTCATGCTGCTTTTCCTCTGCAGAGCCCCTCTCGGATAAGGCAAAAATTCAGCTCCTTCTCCCACAAGGAACGCAGTAGCCCTGAAAGCTGTTGCTGGTCTGCACCTTCCCTTGGCAGCCTATTCACAGCACAACAGCCCTGCGGATCTGTGCTTTCCCAGAGACGATACAGCTCATGAGTCTATTCCTCTGCAGAGCCCCTTTCGGAAAAGGCAAACATCCGGCTCCTTCTCCCACAAGGAAGGTGCTAAGCCTGAAAGCTGTTGCTGGTCTGCACCTTCCCTTGGCAGTCTATTCACAACACAACAGTCCTGCGGATCTGTGCTTTCCCACAGACGATACTGCTCCTGCTGCTTTTCCTCTGCAGAGCCCCTTTCGGAAAAGGCAAACGTCCGGCTCCTTCTCCCACAAGGAAGGTGCTAAGCCTGAAAGCTGTTGCTGGTCTGCACCTTTCCTTGGCAGCCTATTCACAGCACAACAGCCCTGCGGATCTGTGCTTTCCCACAGACGATACAGCTCATGCTGCTTTTCCTCTGCAGAGCCCCTTTCGGAAAAGGCAAACAACCGGCTCCTTCTCCCAAAGGAAGGTGCTAAGCCTGAAAGCTGTTGCTGGTCTGCACCTTCCCTTGGCAGCCTATTCACAGCACAACAGCCATGCGGATCTGTGCTTTCCCACAGACGATACAGCTCATGAGTCTATTCCTCTGCAGAGCAGCTTTCGGAAAAGGCAAACGTCCGGCTCCTTCTCCCACAAGGAAGGTGCTAAGCCTGAAAGCTGTTGCTGGTCTGCACCTTTCCTTGGCAGCCTATTCACAGCACAACAGCCCTGCGGATCTGTGCTTTCCCAGAGACGATACAGCTCATGCTGCTTTTCCTCTGCAGAGCCCCTGTCCGATAAGACAAAAATACAGCTCCTTCTCCCACAAGGAAGGCGGTAGCCCTGAAAGCTGTTGCTGGTCTGCACCTTCCCTTGGCAGCCTATTCACAGCACAACAGCCCTGCGGATCTGTGCTTTCCCAGAGACGATACAGCTCATGAGTCTATTCCTCTGCATAGCCCCTTTCGGAAAAGGCAAACGTCCGGCTCCTTCTCCCACAAGGAAGGTGCTAAGCCTGAAAGCTGTTGCTGGTCTGCACCTTCCCTTGGCAGCCTATTCACAGCACAACAGCCCTGCGGATCTGTGCTTTCCCACAGACGATACAGCTCATGATGCTTTTCCTCTGCAGAGCCCCTCTCCGATAAGGCAAACGTCCGGCTCCTTCTCCCACAAGGAAGGTGCTAAGCCTGAAAGCTGTTGCTGGTCTGCACCTTCCCTTGGCAGCCTATTCACAGCACAACAGCCCTGCGGATCTGTGCTTTCCCACAGACGATTCAGCTCCTGATGCTTTTCCTCTGCAGAGCCCCTCTCGGAAAAGGCAAACATCTGGCTCCTTCTCCCACAAGGAAGGTGCTAAGCCTGAAAGCTGTTGCTGGTCTGCACCTTTCCTTGGCAGCCTATTCACAGCACAACAGCCCTGCGGATCTGTGCTTTCCCACAGACGATACAGCTCATGAGTCTATTCCTGTGCAGAGTTCCTCTCCGAAAAGGCAAACGTCCGGCTCCTTCTCCCACAAGGAAGGTGCTAAGCCTGAAAGCTGTTGCTGGTCTGCACCTTCCCTTGGCAGCCTATTCACAGCACAACAGCCCTGCGGATCTGTGCTTTCCCAGAGACGATACAGCTCATGCTGCTTTTCCTCTGCAGAGCCCCTCTCGGATAAGGCAAAAATTCAGCTCCTTCTCCCACAAGGAAGGCGGTAGCCCTGAAAGCTGTTGCTGGTCTGCACCTTCCCTTGGCAGCCTATTCACAGCACAACAGCCCTGCGGATCTGTGCTTTCCCACAGACGATACAGCTCATGCTGCTTTTCCTCTGCAGAGCCCCTTTCCGAAAAGGCAAACGTCCGGCTCCTTCTCCCACAAGGAAGGTGCTAAGCCTGAAAGCTGTTGCTGGTCTGCACCTTCCCTTGGCAGCCTATTCACAGCACAACAGCCCTGCGGATCTGTGCTTTCCCACAGACGATACAGCTCATGCTGCTTTTCCTCTGCAGAGCCCCTCTCCGATAAGGCAAAAATTCGTCTCCTTCTCCCACAAGGAAGGCGGTAGCCCTGAAAGCTGTTGCTGGTCTGCACCTTCCCTTGGCAGCCTATTCACAGCACAACAGCCCTGCGGATCTGTGCTTTCCCACAGACGATACAGCTCATGATGCTTTTCCTCTGCAGAGCCCCTCTCCGATAAGGCAAACGTCCGTCTCCTTCTCCCACAAGGAAGGTGCTAAGCCTGAAAGCTGTTGCTGGTCTGCACCTTCCCTTGGCAGCCTATTCACAGCACAACAGCCCTGCGGATCTGTGCTTTCCCAGGGACGATACAGCTCATGATGCTTTTCCTCTGCAGAGCCCCTCTCCGAAAAGGCAAATGTCCGGCTCCTTCTCCCACAAGGAAGGCGGTAGCCCTGAAAGCTGTTGCTGGTCTGCACCTTCCCTTGGCAGCCTATTCACAGCACAACAGCCCTGCGGATCTGTGCTTTCCCACAGAAGATACAGCTCATGAGTCTATTCCTCTGCAGAGCCCCTTTCGGAAAAGGCAAACGTCCGGCTCCTTCTCCCACAAGGAAGGTGCTAAGCCTGAAAGCTGTTGCTGGTCTGCACCTTCCCTTGGCAGCCTATTCACAGCACAACAGCCCTGCGGATCTGTGCTTTCCCAGAGACGATACAGCTCATGAGTCTATTCCTCTGCAGAGCCCCTTTCGGAAAAGGCAAACGTCCGGCTCCTTCTCCCACAAGGAAGGTGCTAAGCCTGAAAGCTGTTGCTGGTCTGCACCTTCCCTTGGCAGCCTATTCACAGCACAACAGCCCTGCGGATCTGTGCTTTCCCAGGGACGATACAGCTCATGAGTCTATTCCTCTGCAGAGTTCCTCTCCGAAAAGGCAAACGTCCGCCTCCTTCTCCCACAAGGAAGGTGCCAGCCCTGAAAGCTCTTGCTGGTCTGCACCTTCCCTTGGCAGCCTATTCACAGCACAACAGCCCTGCGGATCTGTGCTTTCCCAGAGACGATACAGCTCATGATGCTTTTCCTCTGCAGAGCCCCTCTCCGATAAGGCAAAAATTCAGCTCCATCTCCCACAAGGAAGGCGGTAGCCCTGAAAACTGTTGCTGGTCTGCACCTTCCCTTGGCAGCCTATTCACAGCACAACAGCCCTGCGGATCTGTGCTTTCCCAGGGACGATTCAGCTCCTGCTGCTTTTCCTCTGCAGAGCCCCTCTCCGATAAGGCAAAAATTCAGCTCCTTCTCCCACAAGGAAGGCGGGAGCCCTGAAAGCTGTTGCTGGTCTGCACCTTCCCTTGGCAGCCTATTCACAGCACAACAGCCCGGCGGATCTGTGCTTTCCCACAGACGATACAGCTCCTGCTGCTTCTCCTCTGCAGAGCCCCTCTCCGAAAAGGCAAACGTCCGGCTCCTTCTCCCACAAGGAAGGTTCTAGCCCTGAAAGCTGTTGCTGGTCTGCACCTTCCCTTGGCAGCCTATTCACAGCACAACAGCCCTGCGGATCTGTGCTTTCCCACAGGCGATACAGCTCCTGCTGCTTTTCCTCTGCAGAGCCCCTCTCCGATAAGGCAAAAATCGGGCTCCTTCTCCCACAAGGAAGGTGCTAAGCCTGAAAGCTGTTGCTGGTCTGCACCTTCGCTTAGCAGCCTGTTCACAGCACAACAGCCCTGCGGATCTGTGCTTTCCCACAGACGATACAGCTCATGCTGCTTTTCCTCTGCAGAGCCCCTCTCCGAAAAGGCAAATGTCCGGCTCCTTCTCCCACAAGGAAGGCGGTAGCCCTGAAAGCTGTTGCTGGTCTGCACCTTCCCTTGGCAGCCTATTCACAGCACAACAGCCCTGCGGATCTGTGCTTTCCCACAGACGATACAGCTCATGAGTCTATTCCTCTGCAGAGCCCCTTTCAGAAAAGGAAAACGTCCGGCTCCTTCTCCCACAAGGAAGGTGCTAAGCCTGAAAGCTGTTGCTGGTCTGCACCTTCCCTTGGCAGCCTATTCACAGCACAACAGCCCTGCGGATCTGTGCTTTCCCAGAGACGTTACAGCTCCTGCTGCTTTTCCTCTGCAGAGCCCCTCTCCGATAAGGCAAAAATCGGGCTCCTTCTCCCACAAGGAAGGCGGTAGCCCTGAAAGCTGTTGCTGGTCTGCACCTTCCCTTGGCAGCCTATTCACAGCACAACAGCCCTGCGGATCTGTGCTTTCCCAGAGACGATACAGCTCCTGCTGCTTTTCCTCTGCAGAGCCCCTCTCCGATAAGGCAAAAATCGGGCTCCTTCTCCCACAAGGAAGGCGGTAGCCCTGAAAGCTGTTGCTGGTCTGCACCTTCCCTTGGCAGCCTATTCACAGCACAACAGCCCTGCGGATCTGTGCTTTCCCAGAGACGATACAGCTCCTGCTGCTTTTCCTCTGCAGAGCCCCTCTCGGATAAGGCAAACGTCCGGCTCCTTCTCCCACAAGGAAGGTGCTAAGCCTGAAAGCTTTTGTTGGTCTGCACCTTCCCTTGGCAGCCTATTCACAGCACAACAGCCCTGCGGATCTGTGCTTTCCCACAGACGATACAGCTCCTGCTGCTTTTCCTCTGCAGAGCCCCTTTCGGAAAAGGCAAACGTCCGGCTCCTTCTCCCACAAGGAACGCAGTAGCCCTGAAAGCTGTTGCTGGTCTGCACCTTCCCTTGGCAGCCTATTCACAGCACAACAGCCCTGCGGATCTGTGCTTTCCCAGAGACGATACAGCTCATGAGTCTATTCCTCTGCAGAGCCCCTTTCGGAAAAGGCAAACATCCGGCTCCTTCTCCCACAAGGAAGGTGCTAAGCCTGAAAGCTGTTGCTGGTCTGCACCTTCCCTTGGCAGCCTATTCACAACACAACAATCCTGCGGATCTGTGCTTTCCCAGAGACGATACTGCTCCTGCTGCTTTTCCTCTGCAGAGCCCCTTTCGGAAAAGGCAAACGTCCGGCTCCTTCTCCCACAAGGAAGGTGCTAAGCCTGAAAGCTGTTGCTGGTCTGCACCTTTCCTTGGCAGCCTATTCACAGCACAACAGCCCTGCGGATCTGTGCTTTCCCACAGACGATACAGCTCCTGCTGCTTTTCCTCTGCAGAGCCCCTCTCGGAAAAGGCAAACATCTGGCTCCTTCTCCCACAAGGAAGGTGCTAAGCCTGAAAGCTGTTGCTGGTCTGCACCTTTCCTTGGCAGCCTATTCACAGCACAACAGCCCTGCGGATCTGTGCTTTCCCACAGACGATACAGCTCCTGCTGCTTTTCCTCTGCAGAGCCCCTCTCCGAAAAGGCAAACGTCCGGCTCCTTCTCCCACAAGGAAGGCGGTAGCCCTGAAAGCTGTTGCTGGTCTGCACCTTTCCTTGGCAGCCTATTCACAGCACAACAGCCCTGCGGATCTGTGCTTTCCCACAGAAGATACAGCTCATGAGTCTATTCCTGTGCAGAGTTCCTCTCCGAAAAGGCAAACGTCCGGCTCCTTCTCCCACAAGGAAGGTGCTAAGCCTGAAAGCTGTTGCTGGTCTGCACCTTCCCTTGGCAGCCTATTCACAGCACAACAGCCCTGCGGATCTGTGCTTTCCCAGAGACGATACAGCTCATGATGCTTTTCCTCTGCAGAGCCCCTCTCGGATAAGGCAAAAATTCAGCTCCTTCTCCCACAAGGAAGGCGGTAGCCCTGAAAGCTGTTGCTGGTCTGCACCTTCCCTTGGCAGCCTATTCACAGCACAACAGCCCTGCGGATCTGTGCTTTCCCACAGACGATACAGCTCATGCTGCTTTTCCTCTGCAGAGCCCCTTTCGGAAAAGGCAAACGTCCGGCTCCTTCTCCCACAAGGAAGGTGCTAAGCCTGAAAGCTGTTGCTGGTCTGCACCTTCCCTTGGCAGCCTATTCACAGCACAACAGCCCTGCGGATCTGTGCTTTCCCACAGACGATACAGCTCATGCTGCTTTTCCTCTGCAGAGCCCCTCTCCGATAAGGCAAAAATTCGTCTCCTTCTCCCACAAGGAAGGCGGTAGCCCTGAAAGCTGTTGCTGGTCTGCACCTTCCCTTGGCAGCCTATTCACAGCACAACAGCCCTGCGGATCTGTGCTTTCCCACAGACGATACAGCTCATGATGCTTTTCCTCTGCAGAGCCCCTCTCCGATAAGGCAAACGTCCGTCTCCTTCTCCCACAAGGAAGGTGCTAAGCCTGAAAGCTGTTGCTGGTCTGCACCTTCCCTTGGCAGCCTATTCACAGCACAACAGCCCTGCGGATCTGTGCTTTCCCAGGGACGATACAGCTCATGATGCTTTTCCTCTGCAGAGCCCCTCTCCGAAAAGGCAAATGTCCGGCTCCTTCTCCCACAAGGAAGGCGGTAGCCCTGAAAGCTGTTGCTGGTCTGCACCTTCCCTTGGCAGCCTATTCACAGCACAACAGCCCTGCGGATCTGTGCTTTCCCACAGAAGATACAGCTCATGAGTCTATTCCTCTGCAGAGCCCCTTTCGGAAAAGGCAAACGTCCGGCTCCTTCTCCCACAAGGAAGGTGCTAAGCCTGAAAGCTGTTGCTGGTCTGCACCTTCCCTTGGCAGCCTATTCACAGCACAACAGCCCTGCGGATCTGTGCTTTCCCAGAGACGATACAGCTCATGAGTCTATTCCTCTGCAGAGCCCCTTTCGGAAAAGGCAAACGTCCGGCTCCTTCTCCCACAAGGAAGGTGCTAAGCCTGAAAGCTGTTGCTGGTCTGCACCTTCCCTTGGCAGCCTATTCACAGCACAACAGCCCTGCGGATCTGTGCTTTCCCAGGGACGATACAGCTCATGAGTCTATTCCTCTGCAGAGTTCCTCTCCGAAAAGGCAAACGTCCGCCTCCTTCTCCCACAAGGAAGGTGCCAGCCCTGAAAGCTCTTGCTGGTCTGCACCTTCCCTTGGCAGCCTATTCACAGCACAACAGCCCTGCGGATCTGTGCTTTCCCAGAGACGATACAGCTCATGATGCTTTTCCTCTGCAGAGCCCCTCTCCGATAAGGCAAAAATTCAGCTCCATCTCCCACAAGGAAGGCGGTAGCCCTGAAAACTGTTGCTGGTCTGCACCTTCCCTTGGCAGCCTATTCACAGCACAACAGCCCTGCGGATCTGTGCTTTCCCAGGGACGATTCAGCTCCTGCTGCTTTTCCTCTGCAGAGCCCCTCTCCGATAAGGCAAAAATTCAGCTCCTTCTCCCACAAGGAAGGCGGGAGCCCTGAAAGCTGTTGCTGGTCTGCACCTTTCCTTGGCAGCCTATTCACAGCACAACAGCCCTGCGGATCTGTGCTTTCCCACAGAAGATACAGCTCATGAGTCTATTCCTGTGCAGAGTTCCTCTCCGAAAAGGCAAACGTCCGGCTCCTTCTCCCACAAGGAAGGTGCTAAGCCTGAAAGCTGTTGCTGGTCTGCACCTTCCCTTGGCAGCCTATTCACAGCACAACAGCCCTGCGGATCTGTGCTTTCCCAGAGACGATACAGCTCATGCTGCTTTTCCTCTGCAGAGCCCCTCTCGGATAAGGCAAAAATTCAGCTCCTTCTCCCACAAGGAAGGCGGTAGCCCTGAAAGCTGTTGCTGGTCTGCACCTTCCCTTGGCAGCCTATTCACAGCACAACAGCCCTGCGGATCTGTGCTTTCCCACAGACGATACAGCTCATGATGCTTTTCCTCTGCAGAGCCCCTCTCCGATAAGGCAAACGTCCGTCTCCTTCTCCCACAAGGAAGGTGCTAAGCCTGAAAGCTGTTGCTGGTCTGCACCTTCCCTTGGCAGCCTATTCACAGCACAACAGCCCTGCGGATCTGTGCTTTCCCAGGGACGATACAGCTCATGATGCTTTTCCTCTGCAGAGCCCCTCTCCGAAAAGGCAAATGTCCGGCTCCTTCTCCCACAAGGAAGGCGGTAGCCCTGAAAGCTGTTGCTGGTCTGCACCTTCCCTTGGCAGCCTATTCACAGCACAACAGCCCTGCGGATCTGTGCTTTCCCACAGAAGATACAGCTCATGAGTCTATTCCTCTGCAGAGCCCCTTTCGGAAAAGGCAAACGTCCGGCTCCTTCTCCCACAAGGAAGGTGCTAAGCCTGAAAGCTGTTGCTGGTCTGCACCTTCCCTTGGCAGCCTATTCACAGCACAACAGCCCTGCGGATCTGTGCTTTCCCAGAGACGATACAGCTCATGAGTCTATTCCTCTGCAGAGCCCCTTTCGGAAAAGGCAAACGTCCGGCTCCTTCTCCCACAAGGAAGGTGCTAAGCCTGAAAGCTGTTGCTGGTCTGCACCTTCCCTTGGCAGCCTATTCACAGCACAACAGCCCTGCGGATCTGTGCTTTCCCAGGGACGATACAGCTCATGAGTCTATTCCTCTGCAGAGTTCCTCTCCGAAAAGGCAAACGTCCGCCTCCTTCTCCCACAAGGAAGGTGCCAGCCCTGAAAGCTCTTGCTGGTCTGCACCTTCCCTTGGCAGCCTATTCACAGCACAACAGCCCTGCGGATCTGTGCTTTCCCAGAGACGATACAGCTCCTGCTGCTTTTCCTCTGCAGAGCCCCTTTCGGAAAAGGCAAACGTCCGGCTCCTTCTCCCACAAGGAACGCAGTAGCCCTGAAAGCTGTTGCTGGTCTGCACCTTCCCTTGGCAGCCTATTCACAGCACAACAGCCCTGCGGATCTGTGCTTTCCCAGAGACGATACAGCTCATGAGTCTATTCCTCTGCAGAGCCCCTTTCGGAAAAGGCAAACATCCGGCTCCTTCTCCCACAAGGAAGGTGCTAAGCCTGAAAGCTGTTGCTGGTCTGCACCTTCCCTTGGCAGCCTATTCACAACACAACAGTCCTGCGGATCTGTGCTTTCCCAGAGACGATACTGCTCCTGCTGCTTTTCCTCTGCAGAGCCCCTTTCGGAAAAGGCAAACATCCGGCTCCTTCTCCCAAAGGAAGGTGCTAAGCCTGAAAGCTGTTGCTGGTCTGCACCTTTCCTTGGCAGCCTATTCACAGCACAACAGCCCTGCGGATCTGTGCTTTCCCAGGGACGATACAGCTCATGCTGCTTTTCCTCTGCAGAGCCCCTGTCCGATAAGACAAAAATTCAGCTCCTTCTCCCACAAGGAAGGCGGTAGCCCTGAAAGCTGTTGCTGGTCTGCACCTTCCCTTGGCAGCCTATTCACAGCACAACAGCCCTGCGGATCTGTGCTTTCCCAGAAACGATACAGCTCATGAGTCTATTCCTCTGCATAGCCCCTTTCGGAAAAGGCAAACGTCCGGCTCCTTCTCCCACAAGGAAGGTGCTAAGCCTGAAAGCTGTTGCTGGTCTGCACCTTCCCTTGGCAGCCTATTCACAGCACAACAGCCCGGCGGATCTGTGCTTTCCCACAGACGATACAGCTCATGATGCTTTTCCTCTGCAGAGCCCCTCTCCGATAAGGCAAACGTCCGGCTCCTTCTCCCACAAGGAAGGTGCTAAGCCTGAAAGCTGTTGCTGGTCTGCACCTTCCCTTGGCAGCCTATTCACAGCACAACAGCCCTGCGGATCTGTGCTTTCCCACAGACGATACAGCTCCTGCTGCTTTTCCTCTGCAGAGCCCCTCTCGGAAAAGGCAAACATCTGGCTCCTTCTCCCACAAGGAAGGTGCTAAGCCTGAAAGCTGTTGCTGGTCTGCACCTTCCCTTGGCAGCCTATTCACAGCACAACAGCCCTGCGGATCTGTGCTTTCCCAGAGACGTTACAGCTCCTGCCTCTTTTCCTCTGCAGAGCCCCTCTCCGATAAGGCAAAAATCGGGCTCCTTCTCCCACAAGGAAGGCGGTAGCCCTGAAAGCTGTTGCTGGTCTGCACCTTCCCTTGGCAGCCTATTCACAGCACAACAGCCCTGCGGATCTGTGCTTTCCCACAGAAGATACAGCTCATGAGTCTATTCCTGTGCAGAGTTCCTCTCCGAAAAGGCAAACGTCCGGCTCCTTCTCCCACAAGGAAGGTGCTAAGCCTGAAAGCTGTTGCTGGTCTGCACCTTCCCTTGGCAGCCTATTCACAGCACAACAGCCCTGCGGATCTGTGCTTTCCCAGAGACGATACAGCTCATGCTGCTTTTCCTCTGCAGAGCCCCTCTCGGATAAGGCAAAAATTCAGCTCCTTCTCCCACAAGGAAGGCGGTAGCCCTGAAAGCTGTTGCTGGTCTGCACCTTCCCTTGGCAGCCTATTCACAGCACAACAGCCCTGCGGATCTGTGCTTTCCCACAGACGATACAGCTCATGCTGCTTTTCCTCTGCAGAGCCCCTTTCGGAAAAGGCAAACGTCCGGCTCCTTCTCCCACAAGGAAGGTGCTAAGCCTGAAAGCTGTTGCTGGTCTGCACCTTCCCTTGGCAGCCTATTCACAGCACAACAGCTCTGCGGATCTGTGCTTTCCCACAGACGATACAGCTCATGATGCTTTTCCTCTGCAGAGCCCCTCTCCGATAAGGCAAACGTCCGGCTCCTTCTCCCACAAGGAAGGTGCTAAGCCTGAAAGCTGTTGCTGGTCTGCACCTTCCCTTGGCAGCCTATTCACAGCACAACAGCCCTGCGGATCTGTGCTTTCCCACAGACGATACAGCTCCTGATGCTTTTCCTCTGCAGAGCCCCTCTCCGATAAGGCAAACATCTGGCTCCTTCTCCCACAAGGAAGGTGCTAAGCCTGAAAGCTGTTGCTGGTCTGCACCTTTCCTTGGCAGCCTATTCACAGCACAACAGCCCTGCGGATCTGTGCTTTCCCACAGACGATACAGCTCCTGCTGCTTTTCCTCTGCAGAGCCCCTCTCCGAAAAGGCAAACGTCCGGCTCCTTCTCCCACAAGGAAGGCGGTAGCCCTGAAAGCTGTTGCTGGTCTGCACCTTTCCTTGGCAGCCTATTCACAGCACAACAGCCCTGCGGATCTGTGCTTTCCCACAGAAGATACAGCTCATGAGTCTATTCCTGTGCAGAGTTCCTCTCCGAAAAGGCAAACGTCCGGCTCCTTCTCCCACAAGGAAGGTGCTAAGCCTGAAAGCTGTTGCTGGTCTGCACCTTCCCTTGGCAGCCTATTCACAGCACAACAGCCCTGCGGATCTGTGCTTTCCCAGAGACGATACAGCTCATGCTGCTTTTCCTCTGCAGAGCCCCTCTCGGATAAGGCAAAAATTCAGCTCCTTCTCCCACAAGGAAGGCGGTAGCCCTGAAAGCTGTTGCTGGTCTGCACCTTCCCTTGGCAGCCTATTCACAGCACAACAGCCCTGCGGATCTGTGCTTTCCCACAGACGATACAGCTCATGCTGCTTTTCCTCTGCAGAGCCCCTTTCGGAAAAGGCAAACGTCCGGCTCCTTCTCCCACAAGGAAGGTGCTAAGCCTGAAAGCTGTTGCTGGTCTGCACCTTCCCTTGGCAGCCTATTCACAGCACAACAGCCCTGCGGATCTGTGCTTTCCCACAGACGATACAGCTCATGCTGCTTTTCCTCTGCAGAGCCCCTCTCCGATAAGGCAAAAATTCGTCTCCTTCTCCCACAAGGAAGGCGGTAGCCCTGAAAGCTGTTGCTGGTCTGCACCTTCCCTTGGCAGCCTATTCACAGCACAACAGCCCTGCGGATCTGTGCTTTCCCACAGACGATACAGCTCATGCTGCTTTTCCTCTGCAGAGCCCCTCTCCGATAAGGCAAACGTCCGTCTCCTTCTCCCACAAGGAAGGTGCTAAGCCTGAAAGCTGTTGCTGGTCTGCACCTTCCCTTGGCAGCCTATTCACAGCACAACAGCCCTGCGGATCTGTGCTTTCCCAGGGACGATACAGCTCATGATGCTTTTCCTCTGCAGAGCCCCTCTCCGAAAAGGCAAATGTCCGGCTCCTTCTCCCACAAGGAAGGCGGTAGCCCTGAAAGCTGTTGCTGGTCTGCACCTTCCCTTGGCAGCCTATTCACAGCACAACAGCCCTGCGGATCTGTGCTTTCCCACAGAAGATACAGCTCATGAGTCTATTCCTCTGCAGAGCCCCTTTCGGAAAAGGCAAACGTCCGGCTCCTTCTCCCACAAGGAAGGTGCTAAGCCTGAAAGCTGTTGCTGGTCTGCACCTTCCCTTGGCAGCCTATTCACAGCACAACAGCCCTGCGGATCTGTGCTTTCCCAGAGACGATACAGCTCATGAGTCTATTCCTCTGCAGAGCCCCTTTCGGAAAAGGCAAACGTCCGGCTCCTTCTCCCACAAGGAAGGTGCTAAGCCTGAAAGCTGTTGCTGGTCTGCACCTTCCCTTGGCAGCCTATTCACAGCACAACAGCCCTGCGGATCTGTGCTTTCCCAGGGACGATACAGCTCATGAGTCTATTCCTCTGCAGAGTTCCTCTCCGAAAAGGCAAACGTCCGCCTCCTTCTCCCACAAGGAAGGTGCCAGCCCTGAAAGCTCTTGCTGGTCTGCACCTTCCCTTGGCAGCCTATTCACAGCACAACAGCCCTGCGGATCTGTGCTTTCCCAGAGACGATACAGCTCATGATGCTTTTCCTCTGCAGAGCCCCTCTCCGATAAGGCAAAAATTCAGCTCCATCTCCCACAAGGAAGGCGGTAGCCCTGAAAACTGTTGCTGGTCTGCACCTTCCCTTGGCAGCCTATTCACAGCACAACAGCCCTGCGGATCTGTGCTTTCCCAGGGACGATTCAGCTCCTGCTGCTTTTCCTCTGCAGAGCCCCTCTCCGATAAGGCAAAAATTCAGCTCCTTCTCCCACAAGGAAGGCGGGAGCCCTGAAAGCTGTTGCTGGTCTGCACCTTCCCTTGGCAGCCTATTCACAGCACAACAGCCCGGCGGATCTGTGCTTTCCCACAGACGATACAGCTCATGCTGCTTCTCCTCTGCAGAGCCCCTCTCCGAAAAGGCAAACGTCCGGCTCCTTCTCCCACAAGGAAGGTTCTAGCCCTGAAAGCTGTTGCTGGTCTGCACCTTCCCTTGGCAGCCTATTCACAGCACAACAGCCCTGCGGATCTGTGCTTTCCCACAGGCGATACAGCTCCTGCTGCTTTTCCTCTGCAGAGCCCCTCTCCGATAAGGCAAAAATCGGGCTCCTTCTCCCACAAGGAAGGTGCTAAGCCTGAAAGCTGTTGCTGGTCTGCACCTTCGCTTAGCAGCCTGTTCACAGCACAACAGCCCTGCGGATCTGTGCTTTCCCACAGACGATACAGCTCATGCTGCTTTTCCTCTGCAGAGCCCCTCTCCGAAAAGGCAAATGTCCGGCTCCTTCTCCCACAAGGAAGGCGGTAGCCCTGAAAGCTGTTGCTGGTCTGCACCTTCCCTTGGCAGCCTATTCACAGCACAACAGCCCTGCGGATCTGTGCTTTCCCACAGACGATACAGCTCATGAGTCTATTCCTCTGCAGAGCCCCTTTCAGAAAAGGAAAACGTCCGGCTCCTTCTCCCACAAGGAAGGTGCTAAGCCTGAAAGCTGTTGCTGGTCTGCACCTTCCCTTGGCAGCCTATTCACAGCACAACAGCCCTGCGGATCTGTGCTTTCCCACAGACGTTACAGCTCCTGCTGCTTTTCCTCTGCAGAGCCCCTCTCCGATAAGGCAAAAATCGGGCTCCTTCTCCCACAAGGAAGGCGGTAGCCCTGAAAGCTGTTGCTGGTCTGCACCTTCCCTTGGCAGCCTATTCACAGCACAACAGCCCTGCGGATCTGTGCTTTCCCAGAGACGATACAGCTCCTGCTGCTTTTCCTCTGCAGAGCCCCTCTCCGATAAGGCAAAAATCGGGCTCCTTCTCCCACAAGGAAGGCGGTAGCCCTGAAAGCTGTTGCTGGTCTGCACCTTCCCTTGGCAGCCTATTCACAGCACAACAGCCCTGCGGATCTGTGCTTTCCCAGAGACGATACAGCTCCTGCTGCTTTTCCTCTGCAGAGCCCCTCTCGGATAAGGCAAACGTCCGGCTCCTTCTCCCACAAGGAAGGTGCTAAGCCTGAAAGCTTTTGTTGGTCTGCACCTTCCCTTGGCAGCCTATTCACAGCACAACAGCCCTGCGGATCTGTGCTTTCCCACAGACGATACAGCTCCTGCTGCTTTTCCTCTGCAGAGCCCCTTTCGGAAAAGGCAAACGTCCGGCTCCTTCTCCCACAAGGAACGCAGTAGCCCTGAAAGCTGTTGCTGGTCTGCACCTTCCCTTGGCAGCCTATTCACAGCACAACAGCCCTGCGGATCTGTGCTTTCCCAGAGACGATACAGCTCATGAGTCTATTCCTCTGCAGAGCCCCTTTCGGAAAAGGCAAACATCCGGCTCCTTCTCCCACAAGGAAGGTGCTAAGCCTGAAAGCTGTTGCTGGTCTGCACCTTCCCTTGGCAGCCTATTCACAACACAACAATCCTGCGGATCTGTGCTTTCCCAGAGACGATACTGCTCCTGCTGCTTTTCCTCTGCAGAGCCCCTTTCGGAAAAGGCAAACGTCCGGCTCCTTCTCCCACAAGGAAGGTGCTAAGCCTGAAAGCTGTTGCTGGTCTGCACCTTTCCTTGGCAGCCTATTCACAGCACAACAGCCCTGCGGATCTGTGCTTTCCCACAGACGATACAGCTCATGCTGCTTTTCCTCTGCAGAGCCCCTTTCGGAAAAGGCAAACATCCGGCTCCTTCTCCCAAAGGAAGGTGCTAAGCCTGAAAGCTGTTGCTGGTCTGCACCTTCCCTTGGCAGCCTATTCACAGCACAACAGCCCTGCGGATCTGTGCTTTCCCAGAGACGTTACAGCTCCTGCCTTTTTTCCTCTGCAGAGCCCCTCTCCGATAAGGCAAAAATCGGGCTCCTTCTCCCACAAGGAAGGCGGTAGCCCTGAAAGCTGTTGCTGGTCTGCACCTTTCCTTGGCAGCCTATTCACAGCACAACAGCCCTGCGGATCTGTGCTTTCCCACAGAAGATACAGCTCATGAGTCTATTCCTGTGCAGAGTTCCTCTCCGAAAAGGCAAACGTCCGGCTCCTTCTCCCACAAGGAAGGTGCTAAGCCTGAAAGCTGTTGCTGGTCTGCACCTTCCCTTGGCAGCCTATTCACAGCACAACAGCCCTGCGGATCTGTGCTTTCCCAGAGACGATACAGCTCATGCTGCTTTTCCTCTGCAGAGCCCCTCTCGGATAAGGCAAAAATTCAGCTCCTTCTCCCACAAGGAAGGCGGTAGCCCTGAAAGCTGTTGCTGGTCTGCACCTTCCCTTGGCAGCCTATTCACAGCACAACAGCCCTGCGGATCTGTGCTTTCCCACAGACGATACAGCTCATGCTGCTTTTCCTCTGCAGAGCCCCTTTCGGAAAAGGCAAACGTCCGGCTCCTTCTCCCACAAGGAAGGTGCTAAGCCTGAAAGCTGTTGCTGGTCTGCACCTTCCCTTGGCAGCCTATTCACAGCACAACAGCCCTGCGGATCTGTGCTTTCCCACAGACGATACAGCTCATGCTGCTTTTCCTCTGCAGAGCCCCTCTCCGATAAGGCAAAAATTCGTCTCCTTCTCCCACAAGGAAGGCGGTAGCCCTGAAAGCTGTTGCTGGTCTGCACCTTCCCTTGGCAGCCTATTCACAGCACAACAGCCCTGCGGATCTGTGCTTTCCCACAGACGATACAGCTCATGATGCTTTTCCTCTGCAGAGCCCCTCTCCGATAAGGCAAACGTCCGTCTCCTTCTCCCACAAGGAAGGTGCTAAGCCTGAAAGCTGTTGCTGGTCTGCACCTTCCCTTGGCAGCCTATTCACAGCACAACAGCCCTGCGGATCTGTGCTTTCCCAGAGACGTTACAGCTCCTGCTGCTTTTCCTCTGCAGAGCCCCTCTCCGATAAGGCAAAAATCGGGCTCCTTCTCCCACAAGGAAGGCGGTAGCCCTGAAAGCTGTTGCTGGTCTGCACCTTCCCTTGGCAGCCTATTCACAGCACAACAGCCCTGCGGATCTGTGCTTTCCCAGAGACGATACAGCTCCTGCTGCTTTTCCTCTGCAGAGCCCCTCTCGGATAAGGCAAACGTCCGGCTCCTTCTCCCACAAGGAAGGTGCTAAGCCTGAAAGCTTTTGTTGGTCTGCACCTTCCCTTGGCAGCCTATTCACAGCACAACAGCCCTGCGGATCTGTGCTTTCCCACAGACGATACAGCTCCTGCTGCTTTTCCTCTGCAGAGCCCCTTTCGGAAAAGGCAAACGTCCGGCTCCTTCTCCCACAAGGAACGCAGTAGCCCTGAAAGCTGTTGCTGGTCTGCACCTTCCCTTGGCAGCCTATTCACAGCACAACAGCCCTGCGGATCTGTGCTTTCCCAGAGACGATACAGCTCATGAGTCTATTCCTCTGCAGAGCCCCTTTCGGAAAAGGCAAACATCCGGCTCCTTCTCCCACAAGGAAGGTGCTAAGCCTGAAAGCTGTTGCTGGTCTGCACCTTCCCTTGGCAGCCTATTCACAACACAACAGTCCTGCGGATCTGTGCTTTCCCAGAGACGATACTGCTCCTGCTGCTTTTCCTCTGCAGAGCCCCTTTCGGAAAAGGCAAACGTCCGGCTCCTTCTCCCACAAGGAAGGTGATAAGCCTGAAAGCTGTTGCTGGTCTGCACCTTTCCTTGGCAGCCTATTCACAGCACAACAGCCCTGCGGATCTGTGCTTTCCCAGAGACGTTACAGCTCCTGCCTTTTTTCCTCTGCAGAGCCCCTCTCCGATAAGGCAAAAATCGGGCTCCTTCTCCCACAAGGAAGGCGGTAGCCCTGAAAGCTGTTGCTGGTCTGCACCTTTCCTTGGCAGCCTATTCACAGCACAACAGCCCTGCGGATCTGTGCTTTCCCACAGAAGATACAGCTCATGAGTCTATTCCTGTGCAGAGTTCCTCTCCGAAAAGGCAAACGTCCGGCTCCTTCTCCCACAAGGAAGGTGCTAAGCCTGAAAGCTGTTGCTGGTCTGCACCTTCCCTTGGCAGCCTATTCACAGCACAACAGCCCTGCGGATCTGTGCTTTCCCAGAGACGATACAGCTCATGCTGCTTTTCCTCTGCAGAGCCCCTCTCGGATAAGGCAAAAATTCAGCTCCTTCTCCCACAAGGAAGGCGGTAGCCCTGAAAGCTGTTGCTGGTCTGCACCTTCCCTTGGCAGCCTATTCACAGCACAACAGCCCTGCGGATCTGTGCTTTCCCACAGACGATACAGCTCATGCTGCTTTTCCTCTGCAGAGCCCCTTTCGGAAAAGGCAAACGTCCGGCTCCTTCTCCCACAAGGAAGGTGCTAAGCCTGAAAGCTGTTGCTGGTCTGCACCTTCCCTTGGCAGCCTATTCACAGCACAACAGCCCTGCGGATCTGTGCTTTCCCACAGACGATACAGCTCATGCTGCTTTTCCTCTGCAGAGCCCCTCTCCGATAAGGCAAAAATTCGTCTCCTTCTCCCACAAGGAAGGCGGTAGCCCTGAAAGCTGTTGCTGGTCTGCACCTTCCCTTGGCAGCCTATTCACAGCACAACAGCCCTGCGGATCTGTGCTTTCCCACAGACGATACAGCTCATGATGCTTTTCCTCTGCAGAGCCCCTCTCCGATAAGGCAAACGTCCGTCTCCTTCTCCCACAAGGAAGGTGCTAAGCCTGAAAGCTGTTGCTGGTCTGCACCTTCCCTTGGCAGCCTATTCACAGCACAACAGCCCTGCGGATCTGTGCTTTCCCAGGGACGATACAGCTCATGATGCTTTTCCTCTGCAGAGCCCCTCTCCGAAAAGGCAAATGTCCGGCTCCTTCTCCCACAAGGAAGGTGCTAGCCCTGAAAACTGTTGCTGGTCTGCACCTTCCCTTGGCAGCCTATTCACAGCACAACAGCCCTGCGGATCTGTGCTTTCCCAGAGACGATACTGCTCATGAGTCTATTCCTGTGCAGAGTTCCTCTCCGAAAAGGCAAACGTCCGGCTCCTTCTCCCACAAGGAAGGTGCTAAGCCTGAAAGCTGTTGCTGGTCTGCACCTTCCCTTGGCAGCCTATTCACAGCACAACAGCCCTGCGGATCTGTGCTTTCCCAGAGACGATACAGCTCATGAGTCTATTCCTCTGCATAGCCCCTTTCGGAAAAGGCAAACGTCCGGCTCCTTCTCCCACAAGGAAGGTGCTAAGCCTAAAAGCTGTTGCTGGTCTGCACCTTCCCTTGGCAGCCTATTCACAGCACAACAGCCCTGCGGATCTGTGCTTTCCCAGAGACGTTACAGCTCCTGCCTTTTTTCCTCTGCAGAGCCCCTCTCCGATAAGGCAAAAATCGGGCTCCTTCTCCCACAAGGAAGGTGCTAAGCCTGAAAGCTGTTGCTGGTCTGCACCTTTCCTTGGCAGCCTATTCACAGCACAACAGCCCTGCGGATCTGTGCTTTCCCACAGACGATACAGCTCCTGCTGCTTTTCCTCTGCAGAGCCCCTCTCCGAAAAGGCAAACGTCCGGCTCCTTCTCCCACAAGGAAGGCGGTAGCCCTGAAAGCTGTTGCTGGTCTGCACCTTTCCTTGGCAGCCTATTCACAGCACAACAGCCCTGCGGATCTGTGCTTTCCCACAGAAGATACAGCTCATGAGTCTATTCCTGTGCAGAGTTCCTCTCCGAAAAGGCAAACGTCCGGCTCCTTCTCCCACAAGGAAGGTGCTAAGCCTGAAAGCTGTTGCTGGTCTGCACCTTCCCTTGGCAGCCTATTCACAGCACAACAGCCCTGCGGATCTGTGCTTTCCCAGAGACGATACAGCTCATGCTGCTTTTCCTCTGCAGAGCCCCTCTCGGATAAGGCAAAAATTCAGCTCCTTCTCCCACAAGGAAGGTGCTAAGCCTGAAAGCTGTTGCTGGTCTGCACCTTCCCTTGGCAGCCTATTCACAGCACAACAGCCCTGCGGATCTGTGCTTTCCCACAGACGATACAGCTCATGATGCTTTTCCTCTGCAGAGCCCCTCTCCGAAAAGGCAAACGTCCGGCTCCTTCTCCCACAAGGAAGGTGCTAAGTCTGAAAGCTGTTGCTGGTCTGCACCTTCCCTTGGCAGCCTATTCACAGCACAACAGCCCGGCGGATCTGTGCTTTCCCACAGACGATACAGCTCATGATGCTTTTCCTCTGCAGAGCCCCTCTCCGATAAGGCAAAAATCGGGCTCCTTCTCCCACAAGGAAGGTGCTAAGCCTGAAAGCTGTTGCTGGTCTGCACCTTCCCTTGGCAGCCTATTCACAGCACAACAGCCCTGCGGATCTGTGCTTTCCCAGGGACGATACAGCTCATGATGCTTTTCCTCTGCAGAGCCCCTCTCCGATAAGGCAAACGTCCGGCTCCTTCTCCCACAAGGAAGGTGCTAGCCCTGAAAGCTGTTGCTGGTCTGCACCTTCCCTTGGCAGCCTATTCACAGCACAACAGCCCTGCGGATCTGTGCTTTCCCACAGACGATACAGCTCCTGCTGCTTTTCCTCTGCAGAGCCCCTCTCCGATAAGGCAAAAATTCGTCTCCTTCTCCCACAAGGAAGGCGGTAGCCCTGAAAGCTGTTGCTGGTCTGCACCTTCCCTTGGCAGCCTATTCACAGCACAACAGCCCTGCGGATCTGTGCTTTCCCACAGACAATACATCTCCTGCTGCTTTTCCTCTGCAGAGCCCCTCTCCGATAAGGCAAAAATCGGGCTCCTTCTCCCACAAGGAAGGTGCTAAGCCTGAAAGCTGTTGCTGGTCTGCACCTTTCCTTGGCAGCCTATTCACAGCACAACAGCCCTGCGGATCTGTGCTTTCCCACAGACGATACAGCTCCTACTGCTTTTCCTCTGCAGAGCCCCTCTCGGATAAGGCAAAAATTCAGCTCCTTCTCCCACAAGGAAGGCGGTAGCCCTGAAAGCTGTTGCTGGTCTGCACCTTCCCTTGGCAGCCTATTCACAGCACAACAGCCCTGCGGATCTGTGCTTTCCCACAGACGATACAGCTCCTGCTGCTTTTCCTCTGCAGAGCCCCTCTCGGATAAGGCAAAAATTCAGCTCCTTCTCCCACAAGGAAGGCGGGAGCCCTGAAAGCTGTTGCTGGTCTGCACCTTCCCTTGGCAGCCTATTCACAGCACAACAGCCCGGCGGATCTGTGCTTTCCCACAGACGATACAGCTCCTGCTGCTTCTCCTCTGCAGAGCCCCTCTCCGAAAAGGCAAACGTCCGGCTCCTTCTCCCACAAGGAAGGTTCTAGCCCTGAAAGCTGTTGCTGGTCTGCACCTTCTCTTGGCAGCCTATTCACAGCACAACAGCCCTGCGGATCTGTGCTTTCCCACAGACGATACAGCTCCTGCTGCTTTTCCTCTGCAGAGCCCCTCTCCGATAAGGCAAAAATTCGTCTCCTTCTCCCACAAGGAAGGCGGTAGCCCTGAAAGCTGTTGCTGGTCTGCACCTTCCCTTGGCAGCCTATTCACAGCACAACAGCCCGGCGGATCTGTGCTTTCCCACAGACGATACAGCTCATGATGCTTTTCCTCTGCAGAGCCCCTCTCCGATAAGGCAAAAATCGGGCTCCTTCTCCCACAAGGAAGGTGCTAAGCCTGAAAGCTGTTGCTGGTCTGCACCTTCCCTTGGCAGCCTATTCACAGCACAACAGCCCTGCGGATCTGTGCTTTCCCAGGGACGATACAGCTCATGATGCTTTTCCTCTGCAGAGCCCCTCTCCGATAAGGCAAAAATTCGTCTCCTTCTCCCACAAGGAAGGCGGTAGCCCTGAAAGCTGTTGCTGGTCTGCACCTTCCCTTGGCAGCCTATTCACAGCACAACAGCCCGGCGGATCTGTGCTTTCCCACAGACGATACAGCTCCTGCTGCTTTTCCTCTGCAGAGCCCCTCTCCGATAAGGCAAAAATCGGGCTCCTTCTGCCACAAGGAAGGTGCTAAGCCTGAAAGCTGTTGCTGGTCTGCACCTTCCCTTGGCAGCCTATTCACAGCACAACAGCCCTGCGGATCTGTGCTTTCCCACGGACGATACAGCTCCTGCTGCTTTTCCTCTGCAGAGCCCCTCTCCGATAAGGCAAACGTCCGGCTCCTTCTCCCACAAGGAAGGTGCTAAGTCTGAAAGCTGTTGCTGGTCTGCAACTTCCCTTGGCAGCCTATTCACAGCACAACAGCCCTGCGGATCTGTGCTTTCGCAGGGACGATACAGCTCATGATGCTTTTCCTCTGCAGAGCCCCTCTCGGAAAAGGCAAACATCTGGCTCCTTCTCCCACAAGGAAGGTGCTAGCCCTGAAAGCTGTTGCTGGTCTGCACCTTCCCTTGGCAGCCTATTCACAGCACAACAGCCCTGCGGATCTGTGCTTTCCCACAGACGTTACAGCTCCTGCTGCTTTTCCTCTGCAGAGCCCCTCTCCGATAAGGCAAACGTCCGGCTCCTTCTCCCACAAGGAAGGCGGTAGCCCTGAAAGATGTTGCTGGTCTGCACCTTCCCTTGGCAGCCTATTCACAGCACAACAGCCCTGCGGATCTGTGCTTTCCCACAGACGATACAGCTCCTGCTGCTTTTCCTCTGCAGAGCCCCTCTCAGATAAGGCAAAAATTCAGCTCCTTCTCCCACAAGGAAGGCGGGAGCCCTGAAAGCTGTTGCTGGTCTGCACCTTCCCTTGGCAGCCTATTCACAGCACAACAGCCCGGCGGATCTGTGCTTTCCCACAGACGATACAGCTCCTGCTGCTTTTCCTCTGCAGAGCCCCTCTCCGATAAGGCAAAAATCGGGCTCCTTCTCCCACAAGGAAGGTGCTAAGCCTGAAAGCTGTTGCTGGTCTGCACCTTCCCTTGGCAGCCTGTTCACAGCACAACAGCCCTGCGGATCTGTGCTTTCCCACAGACGATACAGCTCCTGCTGCTTTTCCTCTGCAGAGCCCCTCTCCGATAAGGCAAACGTCCGGCTCCTTCTCCCACAAGGAAGGTGCTAAATCTGAAAGCTGTTGCTGGTCTGCACCTTCCCTTGGCAGCCTATTCACAGCACAACAGCCCTGCGGATCTGTGCTTTCCCAGGGACGATACAGCTCATGATGCTTTTCCTCTGCAGAGCCCCTATCGGAAAAGGCAAACATCTGGCTCCTTCTCCCACAAGGAAGGTGCTAGCCCTGAAAGCTGTTGCTGGTCTGCACCTTCCCTTGGCAGCCTATTCACAGCACAACAGCCCTGCGGATCTGTGCTTTCCCACAGACGTTACAGCTCCTGCTGCTTTTCCTCTGCAGAGCCCCTCTCCGAGAAGGCAAATATCGGGCTCCTTCTCCCACAAGGAAGGTGCTAAGCCTGAAAGCTGTTGCTGGTCTGCACCTTTCCTTGGCAGCCTATTCACAGCACAACAGCCCTGCGGATCTGTGCTTTCCCACAGACGATACAGCTCCTGCTGCTTTTCCTCTGCAGAGCCCCTCTCGGATAAGGCAAAAATCGGGCTCCTTCTCCCACAAGGAAGGTGCTAAGCCTGAAAGCTGTTGCTGGTCTGCACCTTCCCTTGGCAGCCTATTCACAGCACAACAGCCCTGCGGATCTGTGCTTTCCCAGAGACGTTACAGCTCCTGCTGCTTTTCCTCTGCAGAGCCCCTCTCCGAAAAGGCAAACGTCCGGCTCCTTCTCCCACAAGGAAGGCGGTAGCCCTGAAAGCTGTTGCTGGTCTGCACCTTCCCTTGGCAGCCTATTCACAGCACAACAGCCCTGCGGATCTGTGCTTTCCCAGAGACGATACAGCTCATGATGCTTTTCCTCTGCAGAGCCCCTCTCCGATAAGGCAAACGTCTGGCTCCTTCTCCCACAAGGAAGGTGCTAAGCCTGAAAGCTTTTGTAGGTCTGCACCTTCCCTTGGCAGCCTATTCACAGCACAACAGCCCTGCGGATCTGTGCTTTCCCACAGACGATACAGCTCATGATGATTTTCCTCTGCAGAGCCCCTCTCCGATAAGGCAAAAATCGGGCTCCTTCTCCCACAAGGAAGGTGCTAAGCCTGAAAGCTGTTGCTGGTCCGCACCTTCCCTTGGCAGCCTATTCACAGCACAACAGCCCTGCGGATCTGTGCTTTCCCAGGGACGATACAGCTCATGATGCTTTTCCTCTGCAGAGCCCCTCTCCGATAAGGCAAACGTCCGGCTCCTTCTCCCACAAGGAAGGTGCTAAGTCTGAAAGCTGTTGCTGGTCTGCACCTTCCCTTGGCAGCCTATTCACAGCACAACAGCTCTGCGGATCTGTGCTTTCCCAGGGACGATACAGCTCATGATGCTTTTCCTCTGCAGAGCCCCTCTCCGATAAGGCAAAAGTCCGGCTCCTTCTCCCGCAAGGAAGGTGGTAGCCCTGAAAGCTGTTGCTGGTCTGCACCTTCCCTTGGCAGCCTATTCACAGCACAACAGCCCTGCGGATCTGTGCTTTCCCAGAGACGATACTGCTCCTGCTGCTTTTCCTCTGCAGAGCCCCTTTCGGAAAAGGCAAACGCCCGGCTCCTTCTCCCACAAGGAAGGTGCTAAGCCTGAAAGCTGTTGCTGGTCTGCACCTTTCCTTGGCAGCCTATTCACAGCACAACAGCCCTGCGGATCTGTGCTTTCCCACAGACGATACATGTTCTGCTGCTTGTCCGCGGCAGAGCCCCTCTCCAATAAGGCAAAAATCTGGCTCCTTCTCCCACAAGGAAGGTGCTAAGCCTGAAAGCTGTTTCTGTTCTGCACCTTCCCTTGGCAGCCTATTCACAGCACAACAGCCCTGCGGATCTGTGCTTTCCCGGAGATGACACAGCTCATGATGCTTTCCCTCTGCAGAGGCCCTCTCCGAAAAGGCAAACGTCCGGCTCCTTCTCCCACAAGGAAGGTGCTAAGCCTGAAAGCTGTTGCTGGTCTGCACCTTCCCTTGGCAGCCTATTCACAGCACAACAGCCCTGCGGATCTGTGCTTTCCAACAGACGATACATGTTCTGCTGCCTGTCCGCGGCAGAACCCCTCTCCAATAAGGCAAAAATATGGCTCCTTCTGCCACAAGGAAGGTGCTAAGCCTGAAAGCTGTTGCTGGTCTGCACCTTCCCTTGCCAGCCTATTCACAGCACAACAGCCCTGCGGATCTGTGCTTTCCCAGGGATGCTGCTGATCATTTTGCCTTTCCGCGGCCCAGCCCCAAGCCGAAAAGGCAAACGTCCGGCTCCTTCTCCCACAAGGAAGGTGCTAAGCCTGAAAGCTGTTGCTGGTCTGCACCTTCCCTTGGCAGCCTATTCACAACACAACAGCCCTGCGGATCTGTGCTTTCCCAGAGACTACACACCTCCTGCTGCTTTGCCTCTGCAGAGTCCCTCTCCGAAAAAGGAAAGTGGGGCTCCTTCTCCCACAAGGAAGTTGCTAAGCCTGAAAGCTGTTGCTCGTCTGCACCTTCCCTTGGCAGCCTATTCACAGCACAACAGCCCTGCGGATCTGTGCTTTCCCAGAGACGATACTGCTCATGATGATTTTCCTCTGCAGAGTCCGTCTCCGAAAAAGGATAAGTGGGGCTCCTTCTCCCACAAGGAAGGTGCTAAGCCTGAAAGCTGTTGCTGGTCTGCACCTTCCCTTGGCAGCCTATTCACAGCACAACAGCCCTGCGGATCTGTGCTTTCCCAGAGACGATACATGTTCTGCTTCCTGTCCGCGGCAGAGCCCCTCTCCAATAAGGCAAACGTCCGGCTCCTTCTGCCACAAGGAAGGTGCTAAGCCTGAAAGCTGTTGCTGGTCAGCACCTTCCCATGGCAGTCTATTCACAGCACAACAGCCCTGCGGATCTGTGCTTTCCCACAGACAATACATGTTCTGCTGCCTGTCCGCGGCAGAGCCCCTCTCCAATAAGGCAAAAATATGGCTCCTTCTGCCACAAGGAAGGTGCAAAGCCTGAAAGCTGTTGCTGTTCTGCACCTTCCCTTGGCAGCCTATTCACAGCACAACAGCCCTGCGGATCTGTGCTTTCCCAGAGACGATACAGCTCATGATGCTTTTCCTCTGCAGAGTCCCTCTCCGAAAAGGCAAACTTCTGGCTCCTTCTCCCACAAGGAAGGTGCTAAGCATGAAAGCTGTTGCTGGTCTGCACCTTCCCTTGGCAGCCTATTCACAGCACAACAGCCCTGCGGATCTGTGCTTTCCAACAGACGATACAGCTCCTGCTGCTTTTCCTCTGCAGAGCCCCTTTCCGAAATAGCAAATGTCCGGCTCCTTCTGCCACAAGGAAGGTGCTAAGACTGAAAGCTGTTGCAGGTCTGCACCTTCCCTTGGCAGCCTATTCACAGCACAACAGCCCTGCGGATCTGTGCTTTCCCGGAGATGACACAGCTCATGATGCTTTCCCTCTGCAGAGGCCCTCTCCGAAAAGGCAAACGTCCGGCTCCTTCTCCCACAAGGAAGTTGCTAAGCCTGAAAGCTGTTGCTGGTCTGCACCTTCCCTTGGCAGCCTATTCACAGCACAACAGCCCTGCGGATCTGTGCTTTCCCAGAGATGATACAGCTCCTGCTGCTTTTCCTCTGCAGGGCCCCTTTCCGAAAAGGCAAATGTCCGGCTCCTTCTCCCACAAGGAAGGTGATAGCCCTGAAAGCTGTTGCTGGTCAGCACCTTCCCTTGGCAGCCTATTCACAGCACAACAGCCCTGCGGATCTGTGCTTTCCAACAGACGATAAATGTTCTGCTGCCTGTCCGCGGCAGAACCCCTCTCCAATAAGGCAAAAATATGGCTCCTTCTGCCACAAGGAAGGTGCTAAGCCTGAAAACTGTTGCTAGTCTGCACCTTCCCTTGGCAGCCTATTCACAGCACAACAGCCCTGCGGATCTGTGCTTTCCCAGGGATGCTGCTGATCATTTTGCCTTTCCGCGGCCCAGCCCCAAGCCGAAAAGGCAAACGTCCGGCTCCTTCTCCCACAAGGAAGGTGGTAAGCCTGAAAGCTGTTGCTGGTCTGCACCTTCCCTTGGCAGCCTATTCACAGCACAACAGCCCTGCGGATCTGTGCTTTCCCAGAGACGATACTGCTCATGATGATTTTCCTCTGCAGAGTCCCTCTCCGAAAAGGCAAACTTCCGGCTCCTTCTCCCACAAGGAAGTTGCAAAGCCTGAAAGCTGATGCAGGTCTGCACCTTCCCTTGGCAGCCTATTCACAGCACAACAGCCCTGCGGATCTGTGCTTTCCCACAGACGACACAGCTCATGATGATTTTCCTCTGCAGAGTCCCTCTCCGAAAAAGGATAAGTGGGGCTCCTTCTCCCACAAGGAAGGTGCTAAGCCTGAAAGCTGTTGCTGGTCTGCACCTTCCCTTGGCAGCCTATTCACAGCACAACAGCCCTGCGGATCTGTGCTTTCCCACAGACGATACAGCTCATGATGCTTTTCCTCTGCAGAGTCCCTCTCCGAAAAGGCAAACGTCCGGCTCCTTCTCCCACAAGGAAGGTGCTAAGCCTGAAAGCTGTTGCTGGTCTGCACCTTCCCTTGGCAGCCTATTCACAGCACAACAGCCCTGCGGATCTGTGCTTTCCCACAGACGATACAGCTCCTGCTGCTTTTCCTCTGCAGAGTCCCTCTCCGAAAAAGGAAAACGTCCGGCTCCTTCTCCCACAAGGAAGGTGCTAAGCCTGAAAGCTGTTGCTGGTCTGCACCTTCCCTTGGCAGCCTATTCACAGCACAACAGCCCTGCGGATCTGTGCTTTCCCAGAGACTACACAGCTCATGATGATTTTCCTCTGCAGAGTCCCTCTCCGAAAAAGGAAAATTGGGGCTCCTTCTCCCACAAGAAAGGTGCTAAGCCTGAAAGCTGTTGCTGGTCTGCACCTTCCCTTGGCAGCCTATTCACAGCACAACAGACCTGCGGATCTGTGCTTTCCAACAGACGATACATGTTCTGCTGCCTGTCCGCGGCAGAGCCCCTCTCCTATAAGGCAAAAGTCTGGCTCCTTCTGCCACAAGGAAGGTGCTAAGCCTGAAAGCTGTTGCTGGTCTGCACCTTCCCTCGGCTGCCTATTCACAGCACAACAGCCCTGTGGATCTGTGCTTTCCCAGAGACGATACAGCTCCTGCTGCTTTTCCTCTGCAGGGCCCCTTTCCGAAAAGGCAAATGTCCGGCTCCTTCTCCCACAAGGAAGGTGATAGCCCTGAAAGCTGTTGCTGGTCAGCACCTTCCCTTGGCAGCCTATTCACAGCACAACAGCCCTGCGGATCTGTGCTTTCCAACAGATGATACATGTTCTGCTGCCTGTCCGCGGCAGAGCCCCTCTCCAATAAGGCAAAAGTCTGGCTCCTTCTGCCACAAGGAAGGTGCTAAGCCTGAAAGCTGTTGCTGGTCTGCACCTTCCCTTGGCAGCCTATTCACAGCACAACAGCCCTGCGGATCTGTGCTTTCCCACAGAAGATACAGCTCATGAGTCTATTCCTGTGCAGAGTTCCTCTCCGAAAAGGCAAACGTCCGGCTCCTTCTCCCACAAGGAAGGTTCTAGCCCTGAAAGCTGTTGCTGGTCTGCACCTTCCCTTGGGAGCCTGTTCACAGCACAACAGCCCTGTGGATCTGTGCTTTCCCACAGGCGATACAGCTCCTGCTGCTTTTCCTCTGCAGAGTTCCTCTCCGAAAAGGCAAACGTCCGGCTCCTTCTCCCACAAGGAAGGTGCTAAGCCTGAAAGCTGTTGCTGGTCTGCACCTTCCCTTGGCAGCCTATTCACAGCACAACAGCCCTGCGGATCTCTGCTTTCCCAGAGACGATACAGCTCATGATGCTTTTCCTCTGCAGAGCCCCACTCCGATAAAGCAAAAATTCAGCTCCTTCTCCCACAAGGAAGGTGCTAAGCCTGAAAGCTGTTGCTGGTCTGCACCTTCCCTTGGCAGCCTATTCACAGCACAACAGCCCTGCGGATCTGTGCTTTCCCACAGAAGATACAGCTCATGCTGCTTTTCCTCTACAGAGCCCCTCTCGGATAAGGCAAAAATTCAGCTCCATCTCCCACAAGGAAGGCGGTAGCGCTGAAAACTGTTGCTGGTCTGCACCTTCCCTTGGCAGCCTATTCACAGCACAACAGCCCGGCGGATCTCTGCTTTCCCAGGGACGATACAGCTCCTGATGCTTTTCCTCTGCAGAGCCCCTCTCCGATAAAGCAAAAATTCGTCTCCTTCTCCCACAAGGAAGGCGGTAGCCCTGAAAGCTGTTGCAGGTCTGCACCTTCCCTTGGCAGCCTATTCACAGCACAACAGCCCTGCGGATCTGTGCTTTCCCAGGGACGATACTGCTCCTGCTGCTTTTCCTCTGCAGAGCCCCTCTCCGATAAGGCAAAAATCGGGCTCCTTCTCCCACAAGGAAGGTGCTAAGCCTGAAAGCTGTTGCTGGTCTGCACCTTTCCTTGGCAGCCTATTCACAGCACAACAGCCCTGCGGATCTGTGCTTTCCCACAGACGATACAGCTCCTGCTGCTTCTCCTCTGCAGAGCCCCTCTCCGAAAAGGCAAACGTCCGGCTCCTTCTCCCACAAGGAAGGTTCTAGCCCTGAAAGCTGTTGCTGGTCTGCACCTTCCCTTGGCAGCCTATTCACAGCACAACAGCCCTGCGGATCTGTGCTTTCCCACAGGCGATACAGCTCCTGCTGCTTTTCCTCTGCAGAGCCCCTCTCCGATAAGGCAAAAATCGGGCTCCTTCTCCCACAAGGAAGGTGCTAAGCCTGAAAGCTGTTGCTGGTCTGCACCTTCCCTTGGCAGCCTATTCACAGCACAACAGCCCTGCGGATCTGTGCTTTCCCACAGACGATACAGCTCATGAGTCTATTCCTCTGCAGAGCCCCTTTCAGAAAAGGAAAACGTCGGGCTCCTTCTCCCACAAGGAAGGTGCTAAGCCTGAAAGCTGTTGCTGGTCTGCACCTTCCCTTGGCAGCCTATTCACAGCACAACAGCCCTGCGGATCTGTGCTTTCCCACAGACGATACAGCTCCTGCTGCTTTTCCTCTGCACAGCCCCTCTCCGATAAGGCAAAAATCGGGCTCCTTCTCCCACAAGGAAGGTGCTAAGCCTGAATGCTGTTGCTGGTCTGCACCTTCCCTTGGCAGCCTATTCACAGCACAACAGCCCTGCGGATCTGTGCTTTCCCAGGGACGATACAGCTCATGATGCTTTTCCTCTGCAGAGCCCCTCTCCGATAAGGCAAACGTCCGGCTCCTTCTCCCACAAGGAAGGTGCTAGCCCTGAAAGCTGTTGCTGGTCTGCACCTTCCCTTGGCAGCCTATTCACAGCACAACAGCCCTGCGGATCTGTGCTTTCCCACAGACGACACAGCTCATGATGATTTTCCTCTGCAGAGTCCCTCTCCGAAAAAGGATAAGTGGGGCTCCTTCTCCCACAAGGAAGGTGCTAAGCCTGAAAGCTGTTGCTGGTCTGCACCTTCCCTTGGCAGCCTATTCACAGCACAACAGCCCTGCGGATCTGTGCTTTCCCACAGACGATACAGCTCATGATGCTTTTCCTCTGCAGAGTCCCTCTCCGAAAAGGCAAACGTCCGGCTCCTTCTCCCACAAGGAAGGTGCTAAGCCTGAAAGCTGTTGCTGGTCTGCACCTTCCCTTGGCAGCCTATTCACAGCACAACAGCCCTGCGGATCTGTGCTTTCCCACAGACGATACAGCTCCTGCTGCTTTTCCTCTGCAGAGTCCCTCTCCGAAAAAGGAAAACGTCCGGCTCCTTCTCCCACAAGGAAGGTGCTAAGCCTGAAAGCTGTTGCTGGTCTGCACCTTCCCTTGGCAGCCTATTCACAGCACAACAGCCCTGCGGATCTGTGCTTTCCCAGAGACTACACAGCTCATGATGATTTTCCTCTGCAGAGTCCCTCTCCGAAAAAGGAAAATTGGGGCTCCTTCTCCCACAAGAAAGGTGCTAAGCCTGAAAGCTGTTGCTGGTCTGCACCTTCCCTTGGCAGCCTATTCACAGCACAACAGACCTGCGGATCTGTGCTTTCCAACAGACGATACATGTTCTGCTGCCTGTCCGCGGCAGAGCCCCTCTCCTATAAGGCAAAAGTCTGGCTCCTTCTGCCACAAGGAAGGTGCTAAGCCTGAAAGCTGTTGCTGGTCTGCACCTTCCCTCGGCTGCCTATTCACAGCACAACAGCCCTGTGGATCTGTGCTTTCCCAGAGACGATACAGCTCCTGCTGCTTTTCCTCTGCAGGGCCCCTTTCCGAAAAGGCAAATGTCCGGCTCCTTCTCCCACAAGGAAGGTGATAGCCCTGAAAGCTGTTGCTGGTCAGCACCTTCCCTTGGCAGCCTATTCACAGCACAACAGCCCTGCGGATCTGTGCTTTCCAACAGACGATACATGTTCTGCTGCCTGTCCGCGGCAGAGCCCCTCTCCAATAAGGCAAAAGTCTGGCTCCTTCTGCCACAAGGAAGGTGCTAAGCCTGAAAGCTGTTGCTGGTCTGCACCTTCCCTTGGCAGCCTATTCACAGCACAACAGCCCTGCGGATCTGTGCTTTCCCACAGAAGATACAGCTCATGAGTCTATTCCTGTGCAGAGTTCCTCTCCGAAAAGGCAAACGTCCGGCTCCTTCTCCCACAAGGAAGGTTCTAGCCCTGAAAGCTGTTGCTGGTCTGCACCTTCCCTTGGGAGCCTGTTCACAGCACAACAGCCCTGTGGATCTGTGCTTTCCCACAGGCGATACAGCTCCTGCTGCTTTTCCTCTGCAGAGTTCCTCTCCGAAAAGGCAAACGTCCGGCTCCTTCTCCCACAAGGAAGGTGCTAAGCCTGAAAGCTGTTGCTGGTCTGCACCTTCCCTTGGCAGCCTATTCACAGCACAACAGCCCTGCGGATCTGTGCTTTCCCACAGACGACACAGCTCATGATGATTTTCCTCTGCAGAGTCCCTCTCCGAAAAAGGATAAGTGGGGCTCCTTCTCCCACAAGGAAGGTGCTAAGCCTGAAAGCTGTTGCTGGTCTGCACCTTCCCTTGGCAGCCTATTCACAGCACAACAGCCCTGCGGATCTGTGCTTTCCCACAGACGATACAGCTCATGATGCTTTTCCTCTGCAGAGTCCCTCTCCGAAAAGGCAAACGTCCGGCTCCTTCTCCCACAAGGAAGGTGCTAAGCCTGAAAGCTGTTGCTGGTCTGCACCTTCCCTTGGCAGCCTATTCACAGCACAACAGCCCTGCGGATCTGTGCTTTCCCACAGACGATACAGCTCCTGCTGCTTTTCCTCTGCAGAGTCCCTCTCCGAAAAAGGAAAACGTCCGGCTCCTTCTCCCACAAGGAAGGTGCTAAGCCTGAAAGCTGTTGCTGGTCTGCACCTTCCCTTGGCAGCCTATTCACAGCACAACAGCCCTGCGGATCTGTGCTTTCCCAGAGACTACACAGCTCATGATGATTTTCCTCTGCAGAGTCCCTCTCCGAAAAAGGAAAATTGGGGCTCCTTCTCCCACAAGAAAGGTGCTAAGCCTGAAAGCTGTTGCTGGTCTGCACCTTCCCTTGGCAGCCTATTCACAGCACAACAGACCTGCGGATCTGTGCTTTCCAACAGACGATACATGTTCTGCTGCCTGTCCGCGGCAGAGCCCCTCTCCTATAAGGCAAAAGTCTGGCTCCTTCTGCCACAAGGAAGGTGCTAAGCCTGAAAGCTGTTGCTGGTCTGCACCTTCCCTCGGCTGCCTATTCACAGCACAACAGCCCTGTGGATCTGTGCTTTCCCAGAGACGATACAGCTCCTGCTGCTTTTCCTCTGCAGGGCCCCTTTCCGAAAAGGCAAATGTCCGGCTCCTTCTCCCACAAGGAAGGTGATAGCCCTGAAAGCTGTTGCTGGTCAGCACCTTCCCTTGGCAGCCTATTCACAGCACAACAGCCCTGCGGATCTGTGCTTTCCAACAGACGATACATGTTCTGCTGCCTGTCCGCGGCAGAGCCCCTCTCCAATAAGGCAAAAGTCTGGCTCCTTCTGCCACAAGGAAGGTGCTAAGCCTGAAAGCTGTTGCTGGTCTGCACCTTCCCTTGGCAGCCTATTCACAGCACAACAGCCCTGCGGATCTGTGCTTTCCCACAGAAGATACAGCTCATGAGTCTATTCCTGTGCAGAGTTCCTCTCCGAAAAGGCAAACGTCCGGCTCCTTCTCCCACAAGGAAGGTGCTAAGCCTGAAAGCTGTTGCTGGTCTGCACCTTCCCTTGGCAGCCTATTCACAGCACAACAGCCCTGCGGATCTCTGCTTTCCCAGAGACGATACAGCTCATGATGCTTTTCCTCTGCAGAGCCCCACTCCGATAAAGCAAAAATTCAGCTCCTTCTCCCACAAGGAAGGTGCTAAGCCTGAAAGCTGTTGCTGGTCTGCACCTTCCCTTGGCAGCCTATTCACAGCACAACAGCCCTGCGGATCTGTGCTTTCCCACAGAAGATACAGCTCATGATGCTTTTCCTCTACAGAGCCCCTCTCGGATAAGGCAAAAATTCAGCTCCATCTCCCACAAGGAAGGCGGTAGCGCTGAAAACTGTTGCTGGTCTGCACCTTCCCTTGGCAGCCTATTCACAGCACAACAGCCCGGCGGATCTGTGCTTTCCCAGGGACGATACAGCTCCTGATGCTTTTCCTCTGCAGAGCCCCTCTCCGATAAAGCAAAAATTCGTCTCCTTCTCCCACAAGGAAGGCGGTAGCCCTGAAAGCTGTTGCAGGTCTGCACCTTCCCTTGGCAGCCTATTCACAGCACAACAGCCCTGCGGATCTGTGCTTTCCCAGAGACGATACAGCTCATGATGCTTTCCCTCTGCAGAGGCCCTCTCCAATAAGGCAAAAGTCTGGCTCCTTCTGCCACAAGGAAGGTGCTAAGCCTGAAAGCTGTTGCTGGTCTGCACCTTCCCTTGGCAGCCTATTCACAGCACAACAGCCCTGCGGATCTGTGCTTTCCCGGAGATGACACAGCTCATGATGCTTTCCCTCTGCAGAGGCCCTCTCCGAAAAGGCAAACGTCCGGCTCCTTCTGCCACAAGGAAGGTGCTAAGCCTGAAAGCTGTTGCTGGTCAGCACCTTCCCATGGCAGTCTATTCACAGCACAACAGCCCTGCGGATCTGTGCTTTCCCAGGGACGCTGCTGATCATTGTGCCCTTCCGCGGCCCAGCCCCATGCCGAAAAGGAAAACGTCCGGCTCCTTCTGCCACAAGGAACGTGATAGCCCTGAAAGCTGTTGCTGGTCTGCACCTTCCCTTGGCAGCCTATTCACAGCACAACAGCCCTGCGGATCTGTGCTTTCCCACAGACGATACAGCTCCTGCTGCTTTTCCTCTGCAGAGCCCCTTTCGGAAAAGGCAAACGTCCGGCTCCTTCTCCCACAAGGAAGGTGCTAAGTCTGAAAGCTGTTGTTGGTCTGCACCTTCCCTTGGCATCCTATTCACAGCACAACAGCCCTGCGCATCTGTGCTTTCCCACAGACGATACAGCTCATGATGCTATTCCTCTGCAGAGCCCCTTTTGGAAAAGGTAAACATCCAGCTCCTTCTCCCACAAGGAAGGTGCTAAGCCTGAAAGCTGTTGCTGGTCTGCACCGTCCCTTGGCACCCTGTTCACACCACGACAGCCCTGCGGATCTGTGCTTTCCAACAGACGATACAGCTCCTGCTGCTTTTCCTCTGCAGAGTCCCTCTCCGAAAAGGCTAACGTCCGGCTATTTCTCCCACAAGGAAGGCGCTAAGCCTGAAAGCTGTTGCTGGTCAGCACCTTCCCATGGCAGTCTATTCACAGCACAACAGCCCTGCGGATCTGTGCTTTCCCAGGGACGCTGCTGATCATTGTGCCCTTCCGCGGCCCAGCCCCATGCCGAAAAGGAAAACGTCCGGCTCCTTCTGCCACAAGGAAGGTGCTAAGCCTGAAAGCTGTTGCTGGTCTGCACCTTCCTTTGGCAGCCTATTCACAGCACAACAGCCCTGCGGATCTGTGCTTTCCCAGAGACGATAAAGCTCATGATGCTTTTCCTCTGCAGAGTCCCTCTCCGAAAAGGCAAACTTCCGGCTCCTTCTCCCACAGGGAAGGTGCTAAGCCTGAAAGCTGTTGCTGGTCTGCACCTTCCCTTGGCAGCCTATTCACAGCACAACAGCCCTGCGGATCTGTTCTTTCCCAGAGACGATAAAGCTCCTGCTGCTATTCCTCTGCAGAGCCCCTTTCCGAAATAGCAAATGTCCGGCTCCTTCTCCCACAAGGAAGGTGCTAAGCCTGAAAGCTGTTGCTGGTCTGCACCTTCCCTTGGCAGCCTATTCACAGCACAACAGCCCTGCGGATCTGTGCTTTCCCAGAGACGATACAGCTCATGATGCTTTTCCTCTGCAGTGTACCTCTCCGAAAAGGAAAACGTCCGGCTCCTTCTCCCACGAGGAAGGTGCTAAGCCTGAAAGCTGATGCAGGTCTGCACCTTCCCTTGGCAGCCTATTCACAGCACAACAGCCCTGCGGATCTGTGCTTTCCCAGGGACACTGCTGATCATTGTGCCTTTCCGCGGCCCAGCCCCATGCCGAAAAGGAAAACGTCCGGCTCCTTCTGCCACAAGGAACGTGATAGCCCTGAAAGCTGTTGCTGGTCTGCACCTTCCCTTGGCAGCCTGTTCACACCACGACAGCCCTGCGGATCTGTGCTTTCCCACAGACGACACAGCTCATGATGATTTTCCTCTGCAGAGTCCCTCTGCGAAAAAGGATAAGTGGGGCTCCTTCTGCCACAAGGAAGGTGCTAAGCCTGAAAGCTTTTGCTGGTCTGCACCTTCCCTTGGCAGCCTATTCACAGCACAACAGCCCTGCGGATCTGTGCTTTCCCACAGACGACACAGCTCATGATGATTTTCCTCTGCAGAGCCCATTTCCGAAAAGGCAAACGTCCGGCTCCTTCTCCCACAAGGAAGGTGCTAAGCCTGAAAGCTGATGCAGGTCTGCACCTTCCCTTGGCAGCCTGTTCACACCACGACAGCCCTGCGGATCTGTGCTTTCCCAGGGACACTGCTGATCATTGTGCCTTTCCGCGGCCCAGCCCCATGCCGAAAAGGAAAACGTCCGGCTCCTTCTCCCACAAGGAAGGTTCTAGCCCTGAAAGCTGTTGCTGGTCTGCACCTTCCCTTGGCAGCCTATTCACAGCACAACAGCCCTGCGGATCTGTGCTTTCCCACAGGCGATACAGCTCCTGCTGCTTTTCCTCTGCAGAGCCCCTCTCCGATAAGGCAAAAATCGGGCTCCTTCTCCCACAAGGAAGGTGCTAAGCCTGAAAGCTGTTGCTGGTCTGCACCTTCCCTTGGCAGCCTATTCACAGCACAACAGCCCTGCGGATCTGTGCTTTCCCACAGACGATACAGCTCATGAGTCTATTCCTCTGCAGAGCCCCTTTCAGAAAAGGAAAACGTCGGGCTCCTTCTCCCACAAGGAAGGTGCTAAGCCTGAAAGCTGTTGCTGGTCTGCACCTTCCCTTGGCAGCCTATTCACAGCACAACAGCCCTGCGGATCTGTGCTTTCCCACAGACGATACAGCTCCTGCTGCTTTTCCTCTGCAGAGCCCCTCTCCGATAAGGCAAAAATTCGTCTCCTTCTCCCACAAGGAAGGCGGTAGCCCTGAAAGCTGTTGCTGGTCTGCACCTTCCCTTGGCAGCCTATTCACAGCACAACAGCCCTGCGGATCTGTGCTTTCCCACAGACGATACAGCTCATGATGCTTTTCCTCTGCAGAGCCCCTCTCCGATAAGGCAAACGTCCGTCTCCTTCTCCCACAAGGAAGGTGCTAAGCCTGAAAGCTGTTGCTGGTCTGCACCTTCCCTTGGCAGCCTATTCACAGCACAACAGCCCTGCGGATCTGTGCTTTCCCAGGGACGATACAGCTCATGATGCTTTTCCTCTGCAGAGCCCCTCTCCGAAAAGGCAAAAATCGGGCTCCTTCTCCCACAAGGAAGGTGCTAAGCCTGAATGCTGTTGCTGGTCTGCACCTTCCCTTGGCAGCCTATTCACAGCACAACAGCCCTGCGGATCTGTGCTTTCCCAGGGACGATACAGCTCATGATGCTTTTCCTCTGCAGAGCCCCTCTCCGATAAGGCAAACGTCCGGCTCCTTCTCCCACAAGGAAGGTGCTAGCCCTGAAAGCTGTTGCTGGTCTGCACCTTCCCTTGGCAGCCTATTCACAGCACAACAGCCCTGCGGATCTGTGCTTTCCCACAGAAGATACAGCTCATGAGTCTATTCCTGTGCAGAGTCCCTCTCCGAAAAGGCAAACTTCTGGCTCCTTCTCCCACAAGGAAGGTGCTAAGCATGAAAGCTGTTGCAGGTCTGCACCTTCCCTTGGCAGCCTATTCACAGCACAACAGCCCTGCGGATCTGTGCTTTCCCGGAGATGACACAGCTCATGATGCTTTCCCTCTGCAGAGGCCCTCTCCGAAAAGGCAAACGTCCGGCTCCTTCTCCCACAAGGAAGTTGCTAAGCCTGAAAGCTGTTGCTGGTCTGCACCTTCCCTTGGCAGCCTATTCACAGCACAACAGCCCTGCGGATCTGTGCTTTCCCAGAGATGATACAGCTCCTGCTGCTTTTCCTCTGCAGGGCCCCTTTCCGAAAAGGCAAATGTCCGGCTCCTTCTCCCACAAGGAAGGTGATAGCCCTGAAAGCTGTTGCTGGTCAGCACCTTCCCTTGGCAGCCTATTCACAGCACAACAGCCCTGCGGATCTGTGCTTTCCAACAGACGATACATGTTCTGCTGCCTGTCCGCGGCAGAACCCCTCTCCAAAAAGGCAAAAATATGGCTCCTTCTGCCACAAGGAAGGTGCTAAGCCTGAAAACTGTTGCTAGTCTGCACCTTCCCTTGGCAGCCTATTCACAGCACAACAGCCCTGCGGATCTGTGCTTTCCCAGGGATGCTGCTGATCATTTTGCCTTTCCGCGGCCCAGCCCCAAGCCGAAAAGGCAAACGTCCGGCTCCTTCTCCCACAAGGAAGGTGGTAAGCCTGAAAGCTGTTGCTGGTCTGCACCTTCCCTTGGCAGCCTATTCACAGCACAACAGCCCTGCGGATCTGTGCTTTCCCAGAGACGATACTGCTCATGATGATTTTCCTCTGCAGAGTCCCTCTCCGAAAAGGCAAACTTCCGGCTCCTTCTCCCACAAGGAAGTTGCAAAGCCTGAAAGCTGATGCAGGTCTGCACCTTCCCTTGGCAGCCTATTCACAGCACAACAGCCCTGCGGATATCTGCTTTCCCAGAGACGATACAGCTCATGATGCTTTTCCTCTGCAGAGCCCCACTCCGATAAAGCAAAAATTCAGCTCCTTCTCCCACAAGGAAGGTGCTAAGCCTGAAAGCTGTTGCTGGTCTGCACCTTCCCTTGGCAGCCTATTCACAGCACAACAGCCCTGCGGATCTGTGCTTTCCCACAGACGATACAGCTCATGATGCTTTTCCTCTGCAGAGTCCCTCTCCGAAAAGGCAAATGTCCGGCTCCTTCTCCCACAAGGAAGGTGCTAAGCCTGAAAGCTGTTGCTGGTCTGCACCTTCCCTTGGCAGCCTATTCACAGCACAACAGCCGTGCGGATCTGTGCTTTCCAACAGACAATACAGCTCATGATGCTTTTCCTCTGCAGAGCCCCTCTCGGAAAAGGCAAACATCTGGCTCCTTCTCCCACAAGGAAGGTGCTAGCCCTGAAAGCTGTTGCTGGTCTGCACCTTCCCTTGGCAGCCTATTCACAGCACAACAGCCCTGCGGATCTGTGCTTTCCCACAGACGATACAGCTCATGATGCTTTTCCTCTGCAGAGCCCCTCTCGGAAAAGGCAAACATCTGGCTCCTTCTCCCACAAGGAAGGTGCTAGCCCTGAAAGCTGTTGCTGGTCTGCACCTTCCCTTGGCAGCCTATTCACAGCACAACAGCCCTGCGGATCTGTGCTTTCCCAGAGACGTTACAGCTCCTGCTGCTTTTCCTCTGCAGAGCCCCTCTCCGATAAGGCAAAAATCGGGCTCCTTCTCCCACAAGGAAGGTCCTAAGCCTGAAAGCTGTTGCTGGTCTGCACCTTTCCTTGGCAGCCTATTCACAGCACAACAGCCCTGCGGATCTGTGCTTTCCCACAGACGATACAGCTCCTGCTGCTTTTCCTCTGCAGAGCCCCTCTCCGAAAAGGCAAACGTCCGGCTCCTTCTCCCACAAGGAAGGCGGTAGCCCTGAAAGCTGTTGCTGGTCTGCACCTTCCCTTGGCAGCCTATTCACAGCACAACAGCCCTGCGGATCTGTGCTTTCCCACAGAAGATACAGCTCATGAGTCTATTCCTGTGCAGAGTTCCTCTCCGAAAAGGCAAACGTCCGGCTCCTTCTCCCACAAGGAAGGTGCTAGCCCTGAAAGCTGTTGCTGGTCTGCACCTTCCATGGGAGCCTATTCACAGCACAACAGCCCTGCGGATCTGTGCTTTCCCACAGACGATACAGCTCCTGCTGCTTTTCCTCTGCAGAGCCTCTCTCAGATAAGGCAAAAATCGTTCTCCTTCTCACACAAGGAAGGCGGTAGCCCTGAAAGCTGTTGCTGGTCTGCACCTTCCCTTGGCAGCCTATTCACAGCACAACAGCCCTGTGGATCTGTGCTTTCCCACAGACGATACAGCTCCTGCTGCTTCTCCTCTGCAGAGCCCCTCTCCGATAAGGCAAAAATCGGGCTCCTTCTCCCACAAGGAAGGTGCTAAGCCTGAAAGCTGTTGCTGGTCTGCACCTTCCCTTGGCAGCCTATTCACAGCACAACAGCCCTGCGGATCTGTGCTTTCCCAGAGACGATACAGCTCATGATGCTTTTCCTCTGCAGAGCCCCTCTCCGATAAGGCAAACGTCTGGCTCCTTCTCCCGCAAGGAAGGTGCTAAGCCTGAAAGCTTTTGTAGGTCTGCACCTTCCCTTGGCAGCCTATTCACAGCACAACAGCCCTGCGGATCTGTGCTTTCCCAGAGACGATACAGCTCATGATGCTTTTCCTCTGCAGAGCCCCTCTCCGATAAGGCAAACGTCTGGCTCCTTCTCCCACAAGGAAGGTGCTAAGCCTGAAAGCTTTTGTAGGTCTGCACCTTCCCTTGGCAGCCTATTCACAGCACAACAGCCCTGCGGATCTGTGCTTTCCCACAGACGATACAGCTCATGATGATTTTCCTCTGCAGAGCCCCTCTCCGATAAGGCAAAAATCGGGCTCCTTCTCCCTCAAGGAAGGTGCTAAGCCTGAAAGCTGTTGCTGGTCCGCACCTTCCCTTGGCAGCCTATTCACAGCACAACAGCCCTGCGGATCTGTGCTTTCCCAGGGACGATACAGCTCATGATGCTTTTCCTCTGCAGAGCCCCTCTCCGATAAGGCAAACGTCCGGCTCCTTCTCCCACAAGGAAGGTGCTAAGTCTGAAAGCTGTTGCTGGTCTGCACCTTCCCTTGGCAGCCTATTCACAGCACAACAGCCCTGCGGATCTGTGCTTTCCCAGGGACGATACAGCTCATGATGCTTTTCCTCTGCAGAGCCCCTCTCCGATAAGGCAAACGTCCGGCTCCTTCTCCCGCAAGGAAGGTGGTAGCCCTGAAAGCTGTTGCTGGTCTGCACCTTCCCTTGGCAGCCTATTCACAGCACAACAGCCCTGCGGATCTGTGCTTTCCCAGAGACGATACTGCTCCTGCTGCTTTTCCTCTGCAGAGCCCCTTTCGGAAAAGGCAAACGTCCGGCTCCTTCTCCCACAAGGAAGGTGCTAAGCCTGAAAGCTGTTGCTGGTCTGCACCTTTCCTTGGCAGCCTATTCACAGCACAACAGCCCTGCGGATCTGTGCTTTCCCAGAGACGATACAGCTCATGAGTCTATTCCTCTGCAGAGCCCCTTTCGGAAAAGGCAAACATCCGGCTCCTTCTCCCACAAGGAAGGTGCTAAGCCTGAAAGCTGTTGCTGGTCTGCACCTTCCCTTGGCAGCCTGTTCACAGCACAACAGCCCTGCGGATCTGTGCTTTCCCACAGACGATACAGCTCCTGCTGCTTTTCCTCTGCAGTGCCCCTTTCGGAAAAGGCAAACATCCGGCTCCTTCTCCCACAAGGAAGGTGCTAAGCCTGAAAGCTGTTGCTGGTCTGCACCTTCCCTTGGCAGCCTATTCACAGCACAACAGCCCTGCGGATCTGTGCTTTCCCAGAGACGATACAGCTCATGAGTCTATTCCTCTGCAGAGCCCCTTTCGGAAAAGGCAAACGTCCGGCTCCTTCTCCCACAAGGAAGGTGCTAAGCCTGAAAGCTCTTGGTGCTCTGCACCTTCCCTTGGCAGCCTATTCACAGCACAACAGCCCTGCGGATCTGTGCTTTCCCACAGACGATACAGCTCATGAGTCTATTCCTCTGCAGAGTTCCTCTCCGAAAAGGCAAACGTCCGCCTCCTTCTCCCACAAGGAAGGTGCCAGCCCTGAAAGCTCTTGCTGGTCTGCACCTTCCCTTGGCAGCCTATTCACAGCACAACAGCCCTGCGGATATCTGCTTTCCCAGAGACGATACAGCTCATGATGCTTTTCCTCTGCAGAGCTCCACTCCGATAAAGCAAAAATTCAGCTCCTTCTCCCACAAGGAAGGTGCTAAGCCTGAAAGCTGTTGCTGGTCTGCACCTTCTCTTGGCAGCCTATTCACAGCACAACAGCCCTGCGGATCTGTGCTTTCCCACAGGCGATACAGCTTCTGCTGCTTTTCCTCTGCAGAGCCCCTCTCCGATAAGGCAAAAATCGGGCTCCTTCTCCCACAAGGAAGGTGCTAAGCCTGAAAGCTGTTGCTGGTCTGCACCTTTCCCTGGCAGCCTATTCACAGCACAACAGCCGTGCGGATCTGTGCTTTCCAACAGACGATACATGTTCTGCTGCCTATCCGCGGCAGAGCCCCTCTCCAATAAGGCAAACGTCCGGCTCTTTCTGCCACAAGGAAGGTGCTAAGCCTGAAAGCTGTTGCTGGTCAGCACCTTCCCATGGCAGTCTATTCACAGCACAACAGCCCTGCGGATCTGTGCTTTCCCACAGACGATACATGTTCTGCTGCCTGTCCGCGGCAGAGCCCCTCTCCAATAAGGCAAAAATCTGGCTCCTTCTCCCACAAGGAAGGTGCTAAGCCTGAAAGCTGTTTCTGTTCTGCACCTTCCCTTGGCAGCCTATTCACAGCACAACAGCCCTGCGGATCTGTGCTTTCCCGGAGATGACACAGCTCATGATGCTTTCCCTCTGCAGAGTTCCTCTCCGAAAAGGCAAACGTCCGGCTCCTTCTCCCACAAGGAAGGTGCTAAGCCTGAAAGCTGTTGCTGGTCTGCACCTTCCCTTGGCAGCCTATTCACAGCACAACAGCCCTGCGGATCTGTGCTTTCCAACAGACGATACATGTTCTGCTGCCTGTCCGCGGCAGAACCCCTCTCCAATAAGGCAAAAATATGGCTCCTTCTGCCACAAGGAAGGTGCTAAGCCTGAAAGCTGTTGCTGGTCTGCACCTTCCCTTGCCAGCCTATTCACAGCACAACAGCCCTGCGGATCTGTGCTTTCCCAGGGATGCTGCTGATCATTTTGCCTTTCCGCGGCCCAGCCCCAAGCCGAAAAGGCAAACGTTCGGCTCCTTCTCCCACAAGGAAGGTGCTAAGCCTGAAAGCTGTTGCTGGTCTGCACCTTCCCTTGGCAGCCTATTCACAGCACAACAGCCCTGCTGATCTGTGCTTTCCCAGAGACTACACACCTCCTGCTGCTTTGCCTCTGCAGAGTCCCTCTCCGAAAAAGGAAAGTGGGGCTCCTTCTCCCACAAGGAAGTTGCTAAGCCTGAAAGCTGTTGCTCGTCTGCACCTTCCCTTGGCAGCCTATTCACAGCACAACAGCCCTGCGGATCTGTGCTTTCCCAGAGACGATACTGCTCATGATGATTTTCCTCTGCAGAGTCCGTCTCCGAAAAAGGATAAGTGGGGCTCCTTCTCCCACAAGGAAGGTGCTAAGCCTGAAAGCTGTTGCTGGTCTGCACCTTCCCTTGGCAGCCTATTCACAGCACAACAGCCCTGCGGATCTGTGCTTTCCCAGAGACGATGCAGCTCATGATGCTTTTCCTCTGCAGAGCCCCTCTCCGAAAAAGGCAAACGTCCGGCTCCTTCTCCCACAAGTAAGGTGCTAAGCCTGAAAGCTGTTGCTGGTCTGCACCTTCCCTTGGCAGCCTATTCACAGCACAACAGCCCTGCGGATCTGTGCTTTCCAACAGACGATACATGTTCTGCTGCCTGTCCGCGGCAGAGCCCCTCTCCAATAAGGCAAACGTCCGGCTCCTTCTGCCACAAGGAAGGTGCTAAGCCTGAAAGCTGTTGCTGGTCAGCACCTTCCCATGGCAGTCTATTCACAGCACAACAGCCCTGCGGATCTGTGCTTTCCCACAGACAATACATGTTCTGCTGCCTGTCCGCGGCAGAGCCCCTCTCCAATAAGGCAAAAATCTGGCTCCTTCTCCCACAAGGAAGGTGCAAAGCCTGAAAGCTGTTGCTGTTCTGCACCTTCCCTTGGCAGCCTATTCACAGCACAACAGCCCTGCGGATCTGTGCTTTCCCAGAGACGATACAGCTCATGATGCTTTTCCTCTGCAGAGTCCCTCTCCGAAAAGGCAAACTTCTGGCTCCTTCTCCCACAAGGAAGGTGCTAAGCATGAAAGCTGTTGCTGGTCTGCACCTTCCCTTGGCAGCCTATTCACAGCACAACAGCCCTGCGGATCTGTGCTTTCCAACAGACGATACAGCTCCTGCTGCTTTTCCTCTGCAGAGCCCCTTTCCGAAATAGCAAATGTCCGGCTCCTTCTGCCACAAGGAAGGTGCTAAGACTGAAAGCTGTTGCAGGTCTGCACCTTCCCTTGGCAGCCTATTCACAGCACAACAGCCCTGCGGATCTGTGCTTTCCCGGAGATGACACAGCTCCTGCTGCTTTTCCTCTGCAGGGCCCCTTTCCGAAAAGGCAAATGTCCGGATCCTTCTCCCACAAGGAAGGTGATAGCCCTGAAAGCTGTTGCTGGTCAGCACCTTCCCTTGGCAGCCTATTCACAGCACAACAGCCCTGCGGATCTGTGCTTTCCAACAGACGATAAATGTTCTGCTGCCTGTCCGCGGCAGAACCCCTCTCCAATAAGGCAAAAATATGGCTCCTTCTGCCACAAGGAAGGTGCTAAGCCTGAAAACTGTTGCTGGTCTGCACCTTCCCTTGGCAGCCTATTCACAGCACAACAGCCCTGCGGATCTGTGCTTTCCCAGGGATGCTGCTGATCATTTTGCCTTTCCGCGGCCCAGCCCCAAGCCGAAAAGGCAAACGTCCGGCTCCTTCTCCCACAAGGAAGGTGGTAAGCCTGAAAGCTGTTGCTGGTCTGCACCTTCCCTTGGCAGCCTATTCACAGCACAACAGCCCTGCGGATCTGTGCTTTCCCAGAGACGATACTGCTCATGATGATTTTCCTCTGCAGAGTCCCTCTCCGAAAAGGCAAACTTCCGGCTCCTTCTCCCACAAGGAAGTTGCAAAGCCTGAAAGCTGATGCAGGTCTGCACCTTCCCTTGGCAGCCTATTCACAGCACAACAGCCCTGCGGATCTGTGCTTTCCCACAGACGACACAGCTCATGATGATTTTCCTCTGCAGAGTCCCTCTCCGAAAAAGGATAAGTGGGGCTCCTTCTCCCACAAGGAAGTTGCTAAGCCTGAAAGCTGTTGCTGGTCTGCACCTTCCCTTGGCAGCCTATTCACAGCACAACAGCCCTGCGGATCTGTGCTTTCCCAGAGACGATACAGCTCATGATGCTTTTCCTCTGCAGAGTCCCTCTCCGAAAAGGCAAATGTCCGGCTCCTTCTCCCACAAGGAAGGTGCTAAGCCTGAAAGCTGTTGCTGGTCTGCACCTTCCCTTGGCAGCCTATTCACAGCACAACAGCCGTGCGGATCTGTGCTTTCCAACAGAGAATACATGTTCTGCTGCCTGTCCGCGGCAGAGCCCCTCTCCAATAAGGCAAAAATCTGGCTCCTTCTCCCACAAGGAAGGTGCAAAGCCTGAAAGCTGTTGCTGGTCTGCACCTTCCCTTGGCAGCCTATTCACAGCACAACAGCCCTGCGGATCTGTGCTTTCCCGGAGATGACACAGCTCATGATGCTTTCCCTCTGCAGAGGCCCTCTCCGAAAAGGCAAACGTCCGGCTCCTTCTCCCATAAGGAAGGTGCTAAGCCTGAAAGCTGTTGCTGGTCTGCACCTTCCCTTGGCAGCCTATTCACAGCACAACAGCCCTGCGGATCTGTGCTATCCCACAGACGATACAGCTCCTGCTGCTTTTCCTCTGCAGAGTCCCTCTCCGAAAAAGGAAAACGTCCGGCTCCTTCTCCCACAAGGAAGGTGCTAAGCCTGAAAGCTGTTGCTGGTCTGCACCTTCCCTTGGCAGCCTATTCACAGCACAACAGCCCTGCGGATCTGTGCTTTCCCAGAGACTACACAGCTCATGATGATTTTCCTCTGCAGAGTCCCTCTCCGAAAAAGGAAAATTGGGGCTCCTTCTCCCACAAGAAAGGTGCTAAGCCTGAAAGCTGTTGCTGGTCTGCACCTTCCCTTGGCAGCCTATTCACAGCACAACAGCCCTGCGGATCTGTGCTTTCCAACAGACGATACATGTTCTGCTGCCTGTCCGCGGCAGAGCCCCTCTCCAATAAGGCAAAAGTCTGGCTCCTTCTGCCACAAGGAAGGTGCTAAGCCTGAAAGCTGTTGCTGGTCTGCACCTTCCCTTGGCAGCCTATTCACAGCACAATAGCCCTGTGGATCTGTGCTTTCCCAGAGACGATACAGCTCCTGCTGCTTTTCCTCTGCAGGGCCCCTTTCCGAAAAGGCAAATGTCCGGCTCCTTCTCCCACAAGGAAGGTGATAGCCCTGAAAGCTGTTGCTGGTCAGCACCTTCCCTTGGCAGCCTATTCACAGCACAACAGCCCTGCGGATCTGTGCTTTCCAACAGATGATACATGTTCTGCTGCCTGTCCGCGGCAGAGCCCCTCTCCAATAAGGCAAAAGTCTGGCTCCTTCTGCCACAAGGAAGGTGCTAAGCCTGAAAGCTGTTGCTGGTCTGCACCTTCCCTTGGCAGCCTATTCACAGCACAACAGCCCTGCGGATCTGTGCTTTCCCGGAGATGACACAGCTCATGATGCTTTCCCTCTGCAGAGGCCCTCTCCGAAAAGGCAAACGTCCGGCTCCTTCTCCCACAAGGAAGGTGCTAAGCCTGAAAGCTGTTGCTGGTCTGCACCTTCCCTTGGCAGCCTATTCACAGCACAACAGCCCTGCGGATCTGTGCTTTCCCACAGACGATACAGCTCCTGCTGCTTTTCCTCTGCAGAGTCCCTTTCCGAAAAGGCAAATGTCCGGCTCCTTCTCCCACAAGGAAGGTGATAGCCCTGAAAGCTGTTGCTGGTCAGCACCTTCCCTTGGCAGCCTATTCACAGCACAACAGCCCTGCGGATCTGTGCTTTCCAACAGATGATACATGTTCTGCTGCCTGTCCGAGGCAGAGCCCTTCTCCAATAAGGCAAAAATCTTGCTCCTTCTGCCACAAGGAAGGTGCTAAGCCTGAAAGCTGTTGCTGGTCTGCACCTTCCCTTGGCAGCCTATTCACAGCACAACAGCCCTGCGGATCTGTGCTTTCCCAGAGACGATACAGCTCATGATGCTTTTCCTCTGCAGAGTCCCTCTCCGAAAAGGCAAACTTCTGGCTCCTTCTCCCACAAGGAAGGTGCTAAGCATGAAAGCTGTTGCTGGTCTGCACCTTCCCTTGGCAGCCTATTCACAGCACAACAGCCCTGCGGATCTGTGCTTTCCCGGATATGACACAGCTCATGATGCTTTCCCTCTGCAGAGGCCCTCTCCGAAAAGGCAAACGTCCGGCTCCTTCTGCCACAAGGAAGGTGCTAAGCCTGAAAGCTGTTGCTGGTCAGCACCTTCCCATGGCAGTCTATTCACAGCACAACAGCCCTGCGGATCTGTGCTTTCCAACAGATGATACATGTTCTGCTGCTTGTCCGCGGCAGAACCCCTCTCCAATAAGGCAAAAATATGGCTCCTTCTGCCACAAGGAAGGTGCTAAGCCTGAAAGCTGTTGCTGGTCTGCACCTTCCCTTGGCAGCCTATTCACAGCACAACAGCCCTGCGGATCTGTGCTTTCCCAGGGATGCTGCTGATCATTTTGCCTTTCCGCGGCCCAGCCCCAAGCCGAAAAGGCAAACGTCCGGCTCCTTCTCCCACAAGGAAGGTGCTAAGCCTGAAAGCTGTTGCTGGTCTGCACCTTCCCTTGGCAGCCTATTCACAGCACAACAGCCCTGCGGATCTGTGCTTTCCAACAGACGATACATGTTCTGCTGCCTGTCCGCGGCAGAGCCCCTCTCCGAAAAGGCAAACGTCCGGCTCCTTCTGCCACAAGGAAGGTGCTAAGCCTGAAAGCTGTAGCTGGTCAGCACCTTCCCATGGCAGTCTATTCACAGCACAACAGCCCTGCGGATCTGTGCTTTCCAACAGACAATACATGTTCTGCTGCCTGTCCGCGGCAGAGCCCCTCTCCAATAAGGCAAAAATCTGGCTCCTTCTCCCACAAGGAAGGTGCAAAGCCTGAAAGCTGTTGCTGTTCTGCACCTTCCCTTGGCAGCCTATTGACAGCACAACAGCCCTGCGGATCTGTGCTTTCCAACAGACAATACATGTTCTGCTGCCTGTCCGAGGCAGAGCCCTTCTCCAATAAGGCAAAAATCTTGCTCCTTCTGCCACAAGGAAGGTGCTAGCCCTGAAAGCTGTTGCTGGTCTGCACCTTCCCTTGGCAGCCTATTCACAGCACAACAGCCCTGCAGATCTGTGCTTTCCCACATACGATACAGCTCATGATGCTTTTCCTCTGCAGAGCCCCTCTCCGATAAGGCAAACGTCCGGCTCCTTCTGCCACAAAGAAGGTGCTAAGCATGAAAGCTGTTGCTGGTCTGCACCTTCCCTTGGCAGCCTATTCACAGCACAACAGCCCTGCGGATCTGTGCTTTCCAACAGACGATACAGCTCCTGCTGCTTTCCCTCTGCAGAGGCCCTCTCCGAAAAGGCAAACGTCCGGCTCCTTCTGCCACAAGGAAGGTGCTAAGCCTGAAAGCTGTTGCTGGTCAGCACCTTCCCATGGCAGTCTATTCACAGCACAACAGCCCTGCGGATCTGTGCTTTCCCAGGGACGCTGCTGATCATTGTGCCCTTCCGCGGCCCAGCCCCATGCCGAAAAGGAAAACGTCCGGCTCCTTCTGCCACAAGGAACGTGATAGCCCTGAAAGCTGTTGCTGGTCTGCACCTTCCCTTGGCAGCCTATTCACAGCACAACAGCCCTGCGGATCTGTGCTTTCCCACAGACGATACAGCTCCTGCTGCTTTTCCTCTGCAGAGCCCCTTTCGGAAAAGGCAAACGTCCGGCTCCTTCTCCCACAAGGAAGGTGCTAAGTCTGAAAGCTGTTGTTGGTCTGCACCTTCCCTTGGCATCCTATTCACAGCACAACAGCCCTGCGCATCTGTGCTTTCCCACAGACGATACAGCTCATGATGCTATTCCTCTGCAGAGCCCCTTTTGGAAAAGGTAAACATCCAGCTCCTTCTCCCACAAGGAAGGTGCTAAGCCTGAAAGCTGTTGCTGGTCTGCACCGTCCCTTGGCACCCTGTTCACACCACGACAGCCCTGCGGATCTGTGCTTTCCAACAGACGATACAGCTCCTGCTGCTTTTCCTCTGCAGAGTCCCTCTCCGAAAAGGCTAACGTCCGGCTATTTCTCCCACAAGGAAGGCGCTAAGCCTGAAAGCTGTTGCTGGTCAGCACCTTCCCATGGCAGTCTATTCACAGCACAACAGCCCTGCGGATCTGTGCTTTCCCAGGGACGCTGCTGATCATTGTGCCCTTCCGCGGCCCAGCCCCATGCCGAAAAGGAAAACGTCCGGCTCCTTCTGCCACAAGGAAGGTGCTAAGCCTGAAAGCTGTTGCTGGTCTGCACCTTCCTTTGGCAGCCTATTCACAGCACAACAGCCCTGCGGATCTGTGCTTTCCCAGAGACGATAAAGCTCATGATGCTTTTCCTCTGCAGAGTCCCTCTCCGAAAAGGCAAACTTCCGGCTCCTTCTCCCACAGGGAAGGTGCTAAGCCTGAAAGCTGTTGCTGGTCTGCACCTTCCCTTGGCAGCCTATTCACAGCACAACAGCCCTGCGGATCTGTTCTTTCCCAGAGACGATAAAGCTCCTGCTGCTATTCCTCTGCAGAGCCCCTTTCCGAAATAGCAAATGTCCGGCTCCTTCTCCCACAAGGAAGGTGCTAAGCCTGAAAGCTGTTGCTGGTCTGCACCTTCCCTTGGCAGCCTATTCACAGCACAACAGCCCTGCGGATCTGTGCTTTCCCAGAGACGATACAGCTCATGATGCTTTTCCTCTGCAGTGTACCTCTCCGAAAAGGAAAACGTCCGGCTCCTTCTCCCACGAGGAAGGTGCTAAGCCTGAAAGCTGATGCAGGTCTGCACCTTCCCTTGGCAGCCTATTCACAGCACAACAGCCCTGCGGATCTGTGCTTTCCCAGGGACACTGCTGATCATTGTGCCTTTCCGCGGCCCAGCCCCATGCCGAAAAGGAAAACGTCCGGCTCCTTCTGCCACAAGGAACGTGATAGCCCTGAAAGCTGTTGCTGGTCTGCACCTTCCCTTGGCAGCCTGTTCACACCACGACAGCCCTGCGGATCTGTGCTTTCCCACAGACGACACAGCTCATGATGATTTTCCTCTGCAGAGTCCCTCTGCGAAAAAGGATAAGTGGGGCTCCTTCTGCCACAAGGAAGGTGCTAAGCCTGAAAGCTTTTGCTGGTCTGCACCTTCCCTTGGCAGCCTATTCACAGCACAACAGCCCTGCGGATCTGTGCTTTCCCACAGACGACACAGCTCATGATGATTTTCCTCTGCAGAGCCCATTTCCGAAAAGGCAAACGTCCGGCTCCTTCTCCCACAAGGAAGGTGCTAAGCCTGAAAGCTGATGCAGGTCTGCACCTTCCCTTGGCAGCCTGTTCACACCACGACAGCCCTGCGGATCTGTGCTTTCCCAGGGACACTGCTGATCATTGTGCCTTTCCGCGGCCCAGCCCCATGCCGAAAAGGAAAACGTCCGGCTCCTTCTGCCACAAGGAACGTGATAGCCCTGAAAGCTGTTGCTGGTCTGCACCTTCCCTTGGCAGCCTATTCACAGCACAACAGCCCTGCGGATCTGTGCTTTCCCAGAGACGATACAGCTCATGATGCTTTTCCTCTGCAGAGTCCCTCTCCGAAAAGGCTAACGTCCGGCTCTTTCTCCCACAAGGAAGGTGCTAAGCCTGAAAGCTGTTGCAGGTCTGCACCTTCCCTTGGCAGCCTATTCACAGCACAACAGCCCTGCGGATCTGTGCTTTCCCAGAGACGATGCAGCTCATGAAGCTTTTCCTCTGCAGAGCCCCTTTCCGAAATGGCAAACGTCTGGCTCCTTCTCCCACAAGGAAGGTGCTAAGCCTGAAAGCTGATGCAGGTCTGCACCTTCCCTTGGCAGCCTATTCACAGCACAACAGCCCTGCGGATCTGTGCTTTCCCAGGGACGCTGCTGATCATTTTGCCTTTCCGCGGCACAGCCCCATTCCGAAAAGGCAAAAATCCGGCTCCTTCTCCCACAAGGAAGTTGCTAAGCCTGAAAGCTGTTGCTGGTCTGCACCTTCCCTTGGCAGCCTAGTCACAGCACAACAGCCCTGCGGAAATGTGTTTTCCCAGAGACGACACAGCTCATGATGCTTTTCCTCTGCAGAGTCCCTCTCCGAAAAGGCAAACGTCCGGCTCCTTCTCCCACAAGGAAGGTGCTAAGCCTGAAAGCTGTTGCTGGTCTGCACCTTCCCTTGGCAGCCTATTCACAGCACAACAGCCCTGCGGATCTGTGCTTTCCCAGAGACGATACATCTCCTCCTGCTTTTCCTCTGCAGAGTCCCTCTCCGGAAAAGGAAAAGTGGGGCTCCTTCTGCCACAAGGAAGGTGCTAAGCCTGAAAGCTGTTGCAGGTCTGCACCTTCCCTTGGCAGCCTATTCACAGCACAACAGCCCTGCGGATCTGTGCTTTCCCAGAGACGATACAGCTCCTGCTGCTTTTCCTCTGCAGAGCCCCTTTCCGAAATGGCAAACGTCCGGCTCCTTCTCCCACAAGGAAGGTGCTAAGCCTAAAAGCTGTTGCTGGTCTGCACCTTCCCTTGGCAGCCTATTCACAGCACAACAGCCCTGCGGATCTGTGCTTTCCCACATACGATACATCTCCTGCTGCTTTTCCTCTGCAGAGCTCCTCCCCGAAAAGGCAAAATCTGGCTCCTTCTGCCACAAGGAAGGTGCTAAGCCTGAAA
>JAZGTQ010000203.1:0-58779 GCA_037953605.1 Necrosyrtes monachus
CCCTGGCCACATCCACAGAGCCCTTGCCACATCCACAGAGCCCTGGCGGAGTCCACAGAGCCCTGGCCGACTCCACAGAGCCCTGGCCGAGTCCACAGAGCCCTGGCCGAGTTCACAGAGCCCTGGCAGAGTCCACAGAGCCCTGGCCGAGTCCACAGAGCCCTGGCCGAGTTCACAGAGCCCTGGTGGAGTCCACAGAGCCCTGGCCGAGTTCACAGAGCCCTGGCGGAGTCCACAGAGCCCTGGCCGAGTCCACAGAGCCCTGGCCAAGTCCACAGAGCCCTGGCCACATCCACAGAGCCCTGGCGGAGTCCACAGAGCCCTGGCTGAGTCCACAGAGCCCTGGCCACGACCACAGAGACCTGGCGGAGTCCACAGAGCCCTGGTGGTGTCCACAGAGCCCTGGCCGAGTCCACAGAGCCCTGGCAGAGTCCACAGAGCCCTGGCGGAGTTCACAGAGCCCTGGCCAAGTCCACAGAGCCCTGGCCACATCCACAGAGCCCTGGCAGAGTCCACAGAGCCCTGGCGGAGTTCACAGAGCCCTGGCCAAGTCCACAGAGCCCTGGCCACATCCACAGAGCCCTGGCAGAGTCCACAGAGCCCTGGCGGAGTCCACAGAGCCCTGGCCGAGTCCACAGAGCCCTGGCCGAGTCCACAGAGCCCTGGCGGAGTCCACAGAGCCCTGGCCGAGTCCACAGACCCCTGGCGGAGTCCACAGAGCCCTGGCCGAACCCACAGAGCCCTGGCCGAGTTCACAGAGCCCTGGCGGAGTCCACAGAGCCCTGGCCGAGTTCACAGAGCCCTGGCGGAGTCCACAGAGCCCTGGCCGAGTCCACAGAGCCCTGGCCACGACAACAGAGCCCTGGCGGAGTCCACAGAGCCCTGGTGGTGTCCACAGAGCCCTGGCCGAGTCCACAGAGCCCTGGCCGAGTCCACAGAGCCCTGGCCGAGTCCACAGAGCCCTGGCCACGACCACAGAGCCCTGGCGGAGTCCACAGAGCCCTGGTGGTGTCCACAGAGCCCTGGCCGAGTCCACAGAGCCCTGGCAGAGTCCACAGAGCCCTGGCCGAGTCAACAGAGCCCTGGCCACGACCACAGAGCCCTGGCCGAGTTCACAGAGCCCTGGTGGTGTCCACAGAGCCCTGGCGGAGTCCACAGAGCCCTGGCCGATTCCACAGAGCCATGGCCACGTCCACAGAGCCCTGCCCGAGTCCACAGAGCCCTGGCCACATCCACAGAGCCCTTGCCACATCCACAGAGCCCTGGCGGACTCCACAGAGCCCTGGCCGACTCCACAGAGCCCTGGCCGAGTCCACAGAGCCCTGGCCGAGTCCACAGAGCCCTGGCCGAGTTCACAGAGCCCTGGCAGAGTCCACAGAGCCCTGGCCGAGTCCACAGAGCCCTGGCCGAGTTCACAGAGCCCTGGTCGAGTCCACAGAGCCCTGGCCGAGTTCACAGAGCCCTGGCGGAGTCCACAGAGCCCTGGCCGAGTCCACAGAGCCCTGGCAGAGTCCACAGAGCCCTGGCGGAGTCCACAGAGCCCTGGCCAAGTCCACAGAGCCCTGGCCACATCCACAGAGCCCTGGCAGAGTCCACAGAGCCCTGGCGGAGTCCACAGAGCCCTGGCCGAGTCCACAGAGCCCTGGCGGAGTCCACAGAGCCCTGGCCGAGTCCACAGAGCCCTGGCCGAGTTCACAGAGCCCTGGCAGAGTCCACAGAGCCCTGGCGGAGTCCATAGAGCCCTGGCAGAGTCCACAGAGCCCTGGCCGAGTCCACAGAGCCCTGGCGGAGGCCACAGAGCCCTGGCGGAGTCCACAGAGGCCTGGCCGAGTCCTCAGAGCCCTGGCCGAGTCCACAGAGCCCTGGCCGAGTTCACAGAGCCCTGGCCACGTCCACAGAGCCCTGGCAGAGTCCACAGAGCCCTTTCGGAGTCCACAGAGCCCTGGCCGAGTTCACAGAGCCCTGGCGGAGTCCACAGAGCCCTAGCGGAGTCCACAGAACCCTGGCCGAGTTCAGAGAGCCCTGGCCGAGTCCACAGAGCCCTGGCCGAGTCCACAGAGCCCTGGCGGAGTCCACAGAGCCCTGGCCGAGTCCTCAGAGCCCTGGAGGAGTCCACAGAGCCCTGGCGGAGTCCACAGAGCCCTGGCCGAGTCCACAGAGCCCTGGCCACGTCCACAGAGCCCTGCCCGAGTCCACAGAGCCCTGGCCGAGTCCACAGAGCCCTGGCCGAGTTCACAGAGCCCTGGCGGAGTCCACAGAGCCCTGGCTGAGTCCACAGAGCCCTGGCGGAGTTCACAGAGCCCTGGCGGAGGCCACAGAGCCCTGGCCGAGTTCACAGAGCCCTGGCAGAGTTCACAGAGCCCTGACCGAGTCCACAGAGCCCTGGCCGAGTCCACAGAGCCCTGGCCGAGTTCACAGAGCCCTGGCGGAGTCCACAGAGCCCTGGCCGAGTCCACAGAGCCCTGGCCGAGTCCACAGAGCCCTGGCCGAGTTCACAGAGCCCTGGCAGAGTCCACAGAGGCCTGGAAGATTCCACAGAGCCCTGGCCGAGTCCACAGAGCCCTGGCCGAGTTCACAGAGCCCTGGCCGAGTTCACAGAGCCCTGGCGGAGGCCACAGAGCCCTGGCGGAGTCCACAGAGCCCTGGCCAAGTCCACAGAGCCCTGGCCGAGTTCAGAGAGCCCTGGCCGAGTCCACAGAGCCCTGGCCGAGTCCACAGAGCCCTGGCCGAGTCCACAGAGCCCTGGCGGAGTCCACAGATCCCTGGCGGAGTCCACAGAGCCCTGGCCGAGTTCACAGAGCCCTGGCGGAGTCCACAGAGCCCTGGCAGAGTCCACAGAGCCCTGGCCGAGTCCACAGAGCCCTGGCGGAGTCCACAGAGCCCTGGCCGAGTTCACAGAGCCCTGGCCACGTCCACAGAGCCCTGTCGGAGTCCACAGAGCCCTGGCAGAGTCCACAGAGCCCTGGCGGAGTCCACAGAGCCCTGGCAGAGTCCACAGAGCCCTGGCCGAGTCCACAGAGCCCTGGCAGAGTCCACAGAGCCCTGGCAGAGTCCACAGAGCCCTGGCGGAGTCCACAGAGCCCTAGCCAAGTCCACAGAGCCCTGGCCACATCCACAGAGCCCTGGCAGAGTCCACAGAGCCCTGGCGGAGTCCACAGAGCCCTGGCGGAGTCCACAGAGCCCTGGCGGAGTTCACAGAGCCCTGGCGGAGTCCACAGAGCCCTGGCCGAGTCCACAGAGCCCTGGCCACGACAACAGAGCCCTGGCGGAGTCCACAGAGCCCTGGCGGAGTCCACAGAGCCCTGGTGGTGTCCACAGAGCCCTGGCCGAGTCCACAGAGCCCTGGCCGAGTCCACAGAGCCCTGGCCACGACCACAGAGCCCTGGCGGAGTCCACAGAGCCCTGGTGGTGTCCACAGAGCCCTGGCCGAGTCCACAGAGCCCTGGCAGAGTCCACAGAGCCCTGGCCGAGTCAACAGAGCCCTGGCCACGACCACAGAGCCCTGGCCGAGTTCACAGAGCCCTGGTGGTGTCCACAGAGCCCTGGCGGAGTCCACAGAGCCCTGGCCGATTCCACAGAGCCATGGCCACGTCCACAGAGCCCTGCCCGAGTCCACAGAGCCCTGGCCACATCCACAGAGCCCTTGCCACATCCACAGAGCCCTGGCGGACTCCACAGAGCCCTGGCCGACTCCACAGAGCCCTGGCCGAGTCCACAGAGCCCTGGCCGAGTCCACAGAGCCCTGGCCGAGTTCACAGAGCCCTGGCAGAGTCCACAGAGCCCTGGCCGAGTCCACAGAGCCCTGGCCGAGTTCACAGAGCCCTGGTGGAGTCCACAGAGCCCTGGCCGAGTCCACAGAGCCCTGGCGGAGTCCACAGAGCCCTGGCCGAGTCCACAGAGCCCTGGCAGAGTCCACAGAGCCCTGGCGGAGTCCACAGAGCCCTGGCCAAGTCCACAGAGCCCTGGCCACATCCACAGAGCCCTGGCAGAGTCCACAGAGCCCTGGCGGAGTCCACAGAGCCCTGGCCGAGTCCACAGAGCCCTGGCGGAGTCCACAGAGCCCTGGCCGAGTCCACAGAGCCCTGGCCGAGTTCACAGAGCCCTGGCAGAGTCCACAGAGCCCTGGCGGAGTCCATAGAGCCCTGGCAGAGTCCACAGAGCCCTGGCCGAGTCCACAGAGCCCTGGCGGAGGCCACAGAGCCCTGGCGGAGTCCACAGAGCCCTGGCCGAGTCCTAAGAGCCCTGGCCGAGTCCACAGAGCCCTGGCCGAGTTCACAGAGCCCTGGCCACGTCCACAGAGCCCTGGCAGAGTCCACAGAGCCCTTTCGGAGTCCACAGAGCCCTGGCCGAGTTCACAGAGCCCTGGCGGAGTCCACAGAGCCCTAGCGGAGTCCACAGAACCCTGGCCGAGTTCAGAGAGCCCTGGCCGAGTCCACAGAGCCCTGGCCGAGTCCACAGAGCCCTGGCGGAGTCCACAGAGCCCTGGCCGAGTCCTCAGAGCCCTGGAGGAGTCCACAGAGCCCTGGCGGAGTCCACAGAGCCCTGGCCGAGTCCACAGAGCCCTGGCCACGTCCACAGAGCCCTGCCCGAGTCCACAGAGCCCTGGCCGAGTCCACAGAGCCCTGGCCGAGTTCACAGAGCCCTGGCCGTGTTCACAGAGCCCTGGCTGAGTCCACAGAGCCCTGGCGGAGTTCACAGAGCCCTGGCGGAGGCCACAGAGCCCTGGCCGAGTTCACAGAGCCCTGGCAGAGTTCACAGAGCCCTGACCGAGTCCACAGAGCCCTGGCCGAGTCCACAGAGCCCTGGCCGAGTTCACAGAGCCCTGGCGGAGTCCACAGAGCCCTGGCCGAGTCCACAGAGCCCTGGCCGAGTCCACAGAGCCCTGGCCGAGTTCACAGAGCCCTGGCAGAGTCCACAGAGGCCTGGAAGATTCCACAGAGCCCTGGCCGAGTCCACAGAGCCCTGGCCGAGTTCACAGAGCCCTGGCCGAGTTCACAGAGCCCTGGCGGAGTCCACAGAGCCCTGGCGGAGTCCACAGAGCCCTGGCCAAGTCCACAGAGCCCTGGCCGAGTTCAGAGAGCCCTGGCCGAGTCCACAGAGCCCTGGCCGAGTCCACAGAGCCCTGGCCGAGTCCACAGAGCCCTGGCAGAGTCCACAGATCCCTGGCGGAGTCCACAGAGCCCTGGCCGAGTTCACAGAGCCCTGGCGGAGTCCACAGAGCCCTGGCGGAGTCCACAGAGCCCTGGTCGAGTTCAGAGAGCCCTGGCCGAGTCCACAGAGCCCTGGCCGAGTCCACAGAGCCCTGGCGGAGTCCACAGAGCCCTGGCCGAGTTCACAGAGCCCTGGCCACGTCCACAGAGCCCTGTCGGAGTCCACAGAGCCCTGGCAGAGTCCACAGAGCCCTGGCCGAGTCCACAGAGCCCTGGCAGAGTCCACAGAGCCCTGGCCGAGTCCACAGAGCCCTGGCCGAGTTCACAGAGCCCTGGCCGAGTTCACAGAGCCCTGGCGGAGGACACAGAGCCCTGGCGGAGTCCACAGAGCCCTGGCCAAGTCCACAGAGCCCTGGCCGAGTTCAGAGAGCCCTGGCCGAGTCCACAGAGCCCTGGCCGAGTCCACAGAGCCCTGGCCGAGTCCACAGAGCCCTGGCAGAGTCCACAGATCCCTGGCGGAGTCCACAGAGCCCTGGCCGAGTTCACAGAGCCCTGGCCGAGTCCACAGAGCCCTGGCCGAGTTCACAGAGCCCTGGCCACGTCCACAGAGCCCTGTCGGAGTCCACAGAGCCCTGGCAGAGTCCACAGAGCCCTGGCGGAGTCCACAGAGCCCTGGCAGAGTCCACAGAGCCGTGGCCGAGTCCACAGAGCCCTGGCAGAGTCCACAGAGCCCTGGCGGAGTCCACAGAGCCCTAGCCAAGTCCACAGAGCCCTGGCCACATCCACAGAGCCCTGGCAGAGTCCACAGAGCCCTGGCCGAGTCCACAGAGCCCTGGCGGAGTCCACAGAGCCCTGGCGGAGTTCACAGAGCCCTGGCGGAGTCCACAGAGCCCTGGCCGAGTCCACAGAGCCCTGGCCACGACAACAGAGCCCTGGCGGAGTCCACAGAGCCCTGGTGGTGTCCACAGAGCCCTGGCCGAGTCCACAGAGCCCTGGCCGAGTCCACAGAGCCCTGGCCGAGTCCACAGAGCCCTGGCCGAGTCCACAGAGCCCTGGCCACGACCACAGAGCCCTGGCGGAGTCCACAGAGCCCTGGTGGTGTCCACAGAGCCCTGGCCGAGTCCACAGAGCCCTGGCAGAGTCCACAGAGCCCTGGCCGAGTCAACAGAGCCCTGGCCACGACCACAGAGCCCTGGCCGAGTTCACAGAGCCCTGGTGGTGTCCACAGAGCCCTGGCGGAGTCCACAGAGCCCTGGCCGATTCCACAGAGCCATGGCCACGTCCACAGAGCCCTGCCCGAGTCCACAGAGCCCTGGCCACATCCACAGAGCCCTTGCCACATCCACAGAGCCCTGGCGGACTCCACAGAGCCCTGGCCGACTCCACAGAGCCCTGGCCGAGTCCACAGAGCCCTGGCCGAGTCCACAGAGCCCTGGCCGAGTTCACAGAGCCCTGGCAGAGTCCACAGAGCCCTGGCCGAGTCCACAGAGCCCTGGCCGAGTTCACAGAGCCCTGGTGGAGTCCACAGAGCCCTGGCCGAGTCCACAGAGCCCTGGCGGAGTCCACAGAGCCCTGGCCGAGTCCACAGAGCCCTGGCAGAGTCCACAGAGCCCTGGCGGAGTCCACAGAGCCCTGGCCAAGTCCACAGAGCCCTGGCCACATCCACAGAGCCCTGGCAGAGTCCACAGAGCCCTGGCGGAGTCCACAGAGCCCTGGCCGAGTCCACAGAGCCCTGGCGGAGTCCACAGAGCCCTGGCCGAGTCCACAGAGCCCTGGCCGAGTTCACAGAGCCCTGGCAGAGTCCACAGAGCCCTGGCGGAGTCCATAGAGCCCTGGCAGAGTCCACAGAGCCCTGGCCGAGTCCACAGAGCCCTGGCGGAGGCCACAGAGCCCTGGCGGAGTCCACAGAGCCCTGGCCGAGTCCTAAGAGCCCTGGCCGAGTCCACAGAGCCCTGGCCGAGTTCACAGAGCCCTGGCCACGTCCACAGAGCCCTGGCAGAGTCCACAGAGCCCTTTCGGAGTCCACAGAGCCCTGGCCGAGTTCACAGAGCCCTGGCGGAGTCCACAGAGCCCTAGCGGAGTCCACAGAACCCTGGCCGAGTTCAGAGAGCCCTGGCCGAGTCCACAGAGCCCTGGCCGAGTCCACAGAGCCCTGGCGGAGTCCACAGAGCCCTGGCCGAGTCCTCAGAGCCCTGGAGGAGTCCACAGAGCCCTGGCGGAGTCCACAGAGCCCTGGCCGAGTCCACAGAGCCCTGGCCACGTCCACAGAGCCCTGCCCGAGTCCACAGAGCCCTGGCCGAGTCCACAGAGCCCTGGCCGAGTTCACAGAGCCCTGGCCGTGTTCACAGAGCCCTGGCTGAGTCCACAGAGCCCTGGCGGAGTTCACAGAGCCCTGGCGGAGGCCACAGAGCCCTGGCCGAGTTCACAGAGCCCTGGCAGAGTTCACAGAGCCCTGACCGAGTCCACAGAGCCCTGGCCGAGTCCACAGAGCCCTGGCCGAGTTCACAGAGCCCTGGCGGAGTCCACAGAGCCCTGGCCGAGTCCACAGAGCCCTGGCCGAGTCCACAGAGCCCTGGCCGAGTTCACAGAGCCCTGGCAGAGTCCACAGAGGCCTGGAAGATTCCACAGAGCCCTGGCCGAGTCCACAGAGCCCTGGCCGAGTTCACAGAGCCCTGGCCGAGTTCACAGAGCCCTGGCGGAGTCCACAGAGCCCTGGCGGAGTCCACAGAGCCCTGGCCAAGTCCACAGAGCCCTGGCCGAGTTCAGAGAGCCCTGGCCGAGTCCACAGAGCCCTGGCCGAGTCCACAGAGCCCTGGCCGAGTCCACAGAGCCCTGGCAGAGTCCACAGATCCCTGGCGGAGTCCACAGAGCCCTGGCCGAGTTCACAGAGCCCTGGCGGAGTCCACAGAGCCCTGGCGGAGTCCACAGAGCCCTGGTCGAGTTCAGAGAGCCCTGGCCGAGTCCACAGAGCCCTGGCCGAGTCCACAGAGCCCTGGCGGAGTCCACAGAGCCCTGGCCGAGTTCACAGAGCCCTGGCCACGTCCACAGAGCCCTGTCGGAGTCCACAGAGCCCTGGCAGAGTCCACAGAGCCCTGGCCGAGTCCACAGAGCCCTGGCAGAGTCCACAGAGCCCTGGCCGAGTCCACAGAGCCCTGGCCGAGTTCACAGAGCCCTGGCCGAGTTCACAGAGCCCTGGCGGAGGACACAGAGCCCTGGCGGAGTCCACAGAGCCCTGGCCAAGTCCACAGAGCCCTGGCCGAGTTCAGAGAGCCCTGGCCGAGTCCACAGAGCCCTGGCCGAGTCCACAGAGCCCTGGCCGAGTCCACAGAGCCCTGGCAGAGTCCACAGATCCCTGGCGGAGTCCACAGAGCCCTGGCCGAGTTCACAGAGCCCTGGCCGAGTCCACAGAGCCCTGGCCGAGTTCACAGAGCCCTGGCCACGTCCACAGAGCCCTGTCGGAGTCCACAGAGCCCTGGCAGAGTCCACAGAGCCCTGGCGGAGTCCACAGAGCCCTGGCAGAGTCCACAGAGCCGTGGCCGAGTCCACAGAGCCCTGGCAGAGTCCACAGAGCCCTGGCGGAGTCCACAGAGCCCTAGCCAAGTCCACAGAGCCCTGGCCACATCCACAGAGCCCTGGCAGAGTCCACAGAGCCCTGGCCGAGTCCACAGAGCCCTGGCGGAGTCCACAGAGCCCTGGCGGAGTTCACAGAGCCCTGGCGGAGTCCACAGAGCCCTGGCCGAGTCCACAGAGCCCTGGCCACGACAACAGAGCCCTGGCGGAGTCCACAGAGCCCTGGTGGTGTCCACAGAGCCCTGGCCGAGTCCATAGAGCCCTGGCCGAGTCCACAGAGCCCTGGCTGAGTCCACAGAGCCCTGGCCACGACCACAGAGCCCTGGCGGAGTCCACAGAGCCCTGGTGGTGTCCACAGAGCCCTGGCCGAGTCCACAGAGCCCTGGCAGAGTCCACAGAGCCCTGGCCGAGTCAACAGAGCCCTGGCCACGACCACAGAGCCCTGGCCGAGTTCACAGAGCCCTGGTGGTGTCCACAGAGCCCTGGCGGAGTCCACAGAGCCCTGGCCGATTCCACAGAGCCATGGCCACGTCCACAGAGCCCTGCCCGAGTCCACAGAGCCCTGGCCACATCCACAGAGCCCTTGCCACATCCACAGAGCCCTGGCGGACTCCACAGAGCCCTGGCCGACTCCACAGAGCCCTGGCCGAGTCCACAGAGCCCTGGCCGAGTCCACAGACCCCTGGCGGAGTCCACAGAGCCCTGGCCGAACCCACAGAGCCCTGGCCGAGTTCACAGAGCCCTGGCGGAGTCCACAGAGCCCTGGCCGAGTTCACAGAGCCCTGGCGGAGTCCACAGAGCCCTGGCAGAGTCCACAGAGCCCTGGCAGAGTCCACAGAGCCCTGGCGGAGTCCACAGAGCCCTAGCCAAGTCCACAGAGCCCTGGCCACATCCACAGAGCCCTGGCAGAGTCCACAGAGCCCTGGCGGAGTCCACAGAGCCCTGGCGGAGTCCACAGAGCCCTGGCGGAGTTCACAGAGCCCTGGCGGAGTCCACAGAGCCCTGGCCGAGTCCACAGAGCCCTGGCCACGACAACAGAGCCCTGGCGGAGTCCACAGAGCCCTGGTGGTGTCCACAGAGCCCTGGCCGAGTCCACAGAGCCCTGGCCGAGTCCACAGAGCCCTGGCCACGACCACAGAGCCCTGGCGGAGTCCACAGAGCCCTGGTGGTGTCCACAGAGCCCTGGCCGAGTCCACAGAGCCCTGGCAGAGTCCACAGAGCCCTGGCCGAGTCAACAGAGCCCTGGCCACGACCACAGAGCCCTGGCCGAGTTCACAGAGCCCTGGTGGTGTCCACAGAGCCCTGGCGGAGTCCACAGAGCCCTGGCCGATTCCACAGAGCCATGGCCACGTCCACAGAGCCCTGCCCGAGTCCACAGAGCCCTGGCCACATCCACAGAGCCCTTGCCACATCCACAGAGCCCTGGCGGACTCCACAGAGCCCTGGCCGACTCCACAGAGCCCTGGCCGAGTCCACAGAGCCCTGGCCGAGTCCACAGAGCCCTGGCCGAGTTCACAGAGCCCTGGCAGAGTCCACAGAGCCCTGGCCGAGTCCACAGAGCCCTGGCCGAGTTCACAGAGCCCTGGTCGAGTCCACAGAGCCCTGGCCGAGTTCACAGAGCCCTGGCGGAGTCCACAGAGCCCTGGCCGAGTCCACAGAGCCCTGGCAGAGTCCACAGAGCCCTGGCGGAGTCCACAGAGCCCTGGCCAAGTCCACAGAGCCCTGGCCACATCCACAGAGCCCTGGCAGAGTCCACAGAGCCCTGGCGGAGTCCACAGAGCCCTGGCCGAGTCCACAGAGCCCTGGCGGAGTCCACAGAGCCCTGGCCGAGTCCACAGAGCCCTGGCCGAGTTCACAGAGCCCTGGCAGAGTCCACAGAGCCCTGGCGGAGTCCATAGAGCCCTGGCAGAGTCCACAGAGCCCTGGCCGAGTCAACAGAGCCCTGGCCACGACCACAGAGCCCTGGCCGAGTTCACAGAGCCCTGGTGGTGTCCACAGAGCCCTGGCGGAGTCCACAGAGCCCTGGCCGATTCCACAGAGCCATGGCCACGTCCACAGAGCCCTGCCCGAGTCCACAGAGCCCTGGCCACATCCACAGAGCCCTTGCCACATCCACAGAGCCCTGGCGGACTCCACAGAGCCCTGGCCGACTCCACAGAGCCCTGGCCGAGTCCACAGAGCCCTGGCCGAGTCCACAGAGCCCTGGCCGAGTTCACAGAGCCCTGGCAGAGTCCACAGAGCCCTGGCCGAGTCCACAGAGCCCTGGCCGAGTTCACAGAGCCCTGGTGGAGTCCACAGAGCCCTGGCCGAGTCCACAGAGCCCTGGCGGAGTCCACAGAGCCCTGGCCGAGTCCACAGAGCCCTGGCAGAGTCCACAGAGCCCTGGCGGAGTCCACAGAGCCCTGGCCAAGTCCACAGAGCCCTGGCCACATCCACAGAGCCCTGGCAGAGTCCACAGAGCCCTGGCGGAGTCCACAGAGCCCTGGCCGAGTCCACAGAGCCCTGGCGGAGTCCACAGAGCCCTGGCCGAGTCCACAGAGCCCTGGCCGAGTTCACAGAGCCCTGGCAGAGTCCACAGAGCCCTGGCGGAGTCCACAGAGCCCTGGCAGAGTCCACAGAGCCCTGGCCGAGTCCACAGAGCCCTGGCGGAGGCCACAGAGCCCTGGCGGAGTCCACAGAGCCCTGGCCGAGTCCTAAGAGCCCTGGCCGAGTCCACAGAGCCCTGGCCGAGTTCACAGAGCCCTGGCCACGTCCACAGAGCCCTGGCAGAGTCCACAGAGCCCTTTCGGAGTCCACAGAGCCCTGGCCGAGTTCACAGAGCCCTGGCGGAGTCCACAGAGCCCTAGCGGAGTCCACAGAACCCTGGCCGAGTTCAGAGAGCCCTGGCCGAGTCCACAGAGCCCTGGCCGAGTCCACAGAGCCCTGGCGGAGTCCACAGAGCCCTGGCCGAGTCCTCAGAGCCCTGGAGGAGTCCACAGAGCCCTGGCGGAGTCCACAGAGCCCTGGCCGAGTCCACAGAGCCCTGGCCACGTCCACAGAGCCCTGCCCGAGTCCACAGAGCCCTGGCCGAGTCCACAGAGCCCTGGCCGAGTTCACAGAGCCCTGGCCGTGTTCACAGAGCCCTGGCTGAGTCCACAGAGCCCTGGCGGAGTTCACAGAGCCCTGGCGGAGGCCACAGAGCCCTGGCCGAGTTCACAGAGCCCTGGCAGAGTTCACAGAGCCCTGACCGAGTCCACAGAGCCCTGGCCGAGTCCACAGAGCCCTGGCCGAGTTCACAGAGCCCTGGCGGAGTCCACAGAGCCCTGGCCGAGTCCACAGAGCCCTGGCCGAGTCCACAGAGCCCTGGCCGAGTTCACAGAGCCCTGGCAGAGTCCACAGAGGCCTGGAAGATTCCACAGAGCCCTGGCCGAGTCCACAGAGCCCTGGCCGAGTTCACAGAGCCCTGGCCGAGTTCACAGAGCCCTGGCGGAGGCCACAGAGCCCTGGCGGAGTCCACAGAGCCCTGGCCAAGTCCACAGAGCCCTGGCCGAGTTCAGAGAGCCCTGGCCGAGTCCACAGAGCCCTGGCCGAGTCCACAGAGCCCTGGCCGAGTCCACAGAGCCCTGGCAGAGTCCACAGATCCCTGGCGGAGTCCACAGAGCCCTGGCCGAGTTCACAGAGCCCTGGCGGAGTCCACAGAGCCCTGGCGGAGTCCACAGAGCCCTGGTCGAGTTCAGAGAGCCCTGGCCGAGTCCACAGAGCCCTGGCCGAGTCCACAGAGCCCTGGCGGAGTCCACAGAGCCCTGGCCGAGTTCACAGAGCCCTGGCCACGTCCACAGAGCCCTGTCGGAGTCCACAGAGCCCTGGCAGAGTCCACAGAGCCCTGGCCGAGTCCACAGAGCCCTGGCAGAGTCCACAGAGCCCTGGCCGAGTCCACAGAGCCCTGGCCGAGTTCACAGAGCCCTGGCCGAGTTCACAGAGCCCTGGCGGAGGCCACAGAGCCCTGGCGGAGTCCACAGAGCCCTGGCCAAGTCCACAGAGCCCTGGCCGAGTTCAGAGAGCCCTGGCCGAGTCCACAGAGCCCTGGCCGAGTCCACAGAGCCCTGGCCGAGTCCACAGAGCCCTGGCAGAGTCCACAGATCCCTGGCGGAGTCCACAGAGCCCTGGCCGAGTTCACAGAGCCCTGGCCGAGTCCACAGAGCCCTGGCCGAGTTCACAGAGCCCTGGCCACGTCCACAGAGCCCTGTCGGAGTCCACAGAGCCCTGGCAGAGTCCACAGAGCCCTGGCAGAGTCCACAGAGCCCTGGCAGAGTCCACAGAGCCGTGGCCGAGTCCACAGAGCCCTGGCAGAGTCCACAGAGCCCTGGCGGAGTCCACAGAGCCCTAGCCAAGTCCACAGAGCCCTGGCCACATCCACAGAGCCCTGGCAGAGTCCACAGAGCCCTGGCCGAGTCCACAGAGCCCTGGCGGAGTCCACAGAGCCCTGGCGGAGTTCACAGAGCCCTGGCGGAGTCCACAGAGCCCTGGCCGAGTCCACAGAGCCCTGGCCACGACAACAGAGCCCTGGCGGAGTCCACAGAGCCCTGGTGGTGTCCACAGAGCCCTGGCCGAGTCCACAGAGCCCTGGCCGAGTCCACAGAGCCCTGGCTGAGTCCACAGAGCCCTGGCCACGACCACAGAGCCCTGGCGGAGTCCACAGAGCCCTGGTGGTGTCCACAGAGCCCTGGCCGAGTCCACAGAGCCCTGGCAGAGTCCACAGAGCCCTGGCCGAGTCAACAGAGCCCTGGCCACGACCACAGAGCCCTGGCCGAGTTCACAGAGCCCTGGTGGTGTCCACAGAGCCCTGGCGGAGTCCACAGAGCCCTGGCCGATTCCACAGAGCCATGGCCACGTCCACAGAGCCCTGCCCGAGTCCACAGAGCCCTGGCCACATCCACAGAGCCCTTGCCACATCCACAGAGCCCTGGCGGACTCCACAGAGCCCTGGCCGAGTCCACAGAGCCCTGGCGGAGTCCACAGAGCCCTGGCCGAGTCCACAGACCCCTGGCGGAGTCCACAGAGCCCTGGCCGAACCCACAGAGCCCTGGCCGAGTTCACAGAGCCCTGGCGGAGTCCACAGAGCCCTGGCCGAGTTCACAGAGCCCTGGCGGAGTCCACAGAGCCCTGGCAGAGTCCACAGAGCCCTGGCAGAGTCCACAGAGCCCTGGCGGAGTCCACAGAGCCCTAGCCAAGTCCACAGAGCCCTGGCCACATCCACAGAGCCCTGGCAGAGTCCACAGAGCCCTGGCGGAGTCCACAGAGCCCTGGCGGAGTCCACAGAGCCCTGGCGGAGTTCACAGAGCCCTGGCGGAGTCCACAGAGCCCTGGCCGAGTCCACAGAGCCCTGGCCACGACAACAGAGCCCTGGCGGAGTCCACAGAGCCCTGGTGGTGTCCACAGAGCCCTGGCCGAGTCCACAGAGCCCTGGCCGAGTCCACAGAGCCCTGGCCACGACCACAGAGCCCTGGCGGAGTCCACAGAGCCCTGGTGGTGTCCACAGAGCCCTGGCCGAGTCCACAGAGCCCTGGCAGAGTCCACAGAGCCCTGGCCGAGTCAACAGAGCCCTGGCCACGACCACAGAGCCCTGGCCGAGTTCACAGAGCCCTGGTGGTGTCCACAGAGCCCTGGCGGAGTCCACAGAGCCCTGGCCGATTCCACAGAGCCATGGCCACGTCCACAGAGCCCTGCCCGAGTCCACAGAGCCCTGGCCACATCCACAGAGCCCTTGCCACATCCACAGAGCCCTGGCGGACTCCACAGAGCCCTGGCCGACTCCACAGAGCCCTGGCCGAGTCCACAGAGCCCTGGCCGAGTCCACAGAGCCCTGGCCGAGTTCACAGAGCCCTGGCAGAGTCCACAGAGCCCTGGCCGAGTCCACAGAGCCCTGGCCGAGTTCACAGAGCCCTGGTCGAGTCCACAGAGCCCTGGCCGAGTTCACAGAGCCCTGGCGGAGTCCACAGAGCCCTGGCCGAGTCCACAGAGCCCTGGCAGAGTCCACAGAGCCCTGGCGGAGTCCACAGAGCCCTGGCCAAGTCCACAGAGCCCTGGCCACATCCACAGAGCCCTGGCAGAGTCCACAGAGCCCTGGCGGAGTCCACAGAGCCCTGGCCGAGTCCACAGAGCCCTGGCGGAGTCCACAGAGCCCTGGCCGAGTCCACAGAGCCCTGGCCGAGTTCACAGAGCCCTGGCAGAGTCCACAGAGCCCTGGCGGAGTCCATAGAGCCCTGGCAGAGTCCACAGAGCCCTGGCCGAGTCAACAGAGCCCTGGCCACGACCACAGAGCCCTGGCCGAGTTCACAGAGCCCTGGTGGTGTCCACAGAGCCCTGGCGGAGTCCACAGAGCCCTGGCCGATTCCACAGAGCCATGGCCACGTCCACAGAGCCCTGCCCGAGTCCACAGAGCCCTGGCCACATCCACAGAGCCCTTGCCACATCCACAGAGCCCTGGCGGACTCCACAGAGCCCTGGCCGACTCCACAGAGCCCTGGCCGAGTCCACAGAGCCCTGGCCGAGTCCACAGAGCCCTGGCCGAGTTCACAGAGCCCTGGCAGAGTCCACAGAGCCCTGGCCGAGTCCACAGAGCCCTGGCCGAGTTCACAGAGCCCTGGTGGAGTCCACAGAGCCCTGGCCGAGTCCACAGAGCCCTGGCGGAGTCCACAGAGCCCTGGCCGAGTCCACAGAGCCCTGGCAGAGTCCACAGAGCCCTGGCGGAGTCCACAGAGCCCTGGCCAAGTCCACAGAGCCCTGGCCACATCCACAGAGCCCTGGCAGAGTCCACAGAGCCCTGGCGGAGTCCACAGAGCCCTGGCCGAGTCCACAGAGCCCTGGCGGAGTCCACAGAGCCCTGGCCGAGTCCACAGAGCCCTGGCCGAGTTCACAGAGCCCTGGCAGAGTCCACAGAGCCCTGGCGGAGTCCATAGAGCCCTGGCAGAGTCCACAGAGCCCTGGCCGAGTCCACAGAGCCCTGGCGGAGGCCACAGAGCCCTGGCGGAGTCCACAGAGCCCTGGCCGAGTCCTAAGAGCCCTGGCCGAGTCCACAGAGCCCTGGCCGAGTTCACAGAGCCCTGGCCACGTCCACAGAGCCCTGGCAGAGTCCACAGAGCCCTTTCGGAGTCCACAGAGCCCTGGCCGAGTTCACAGAGCCCTGGCGGAGTCCACAGAGCCCTAGCGGAGTCCACAGAACCCTGGCCGAGTTCAGAGAGCCCTGGCCGAGTCCACAGAGCCCTGGCCGAGTCCACAGAGCCCTGGCGGAGTCCACAGAGCCCTGGCCGAGTCCTCAGAGCCCTGGAGGAGTCCACAGAGCCCTGGCGGAGTCCACAGAGCCCTGGCCGAGTCCACAGAGCCCTGGCCACGTCCACAGAGCCCTGCCCGAGTCCACAGAGCCCTGGCCGAGTCCACAGAGCCCTGGCCGAGTTCACAGAGCCCTGGCCGTGTTCACAGAGCCCTGGCTGAGTCCACAGAGCCCTGGCGGAGTTCACAGAGCCCTGGCGGAGGCCACAGAGCCCTGGCCGAGTTCACAGAGCCCTGGCAGAGTTCACAGAGCCCTGACCGAGTCCACAGAGCCCTGGCCGAGTCCACAGAGCCCTGGCCGAGTTCACAGAGCCCTGGCGGAGTCCACAGAGCCCTGGCCGAGTCCACAGAGCCCTGGCCGAGTCCACAGAGCCCTGGCCGAGTTCACAGAGCCCTGGCAGAGTCCACAGAGGCCTGGAAGATTCCACAGAGCCCTGGCCGAGTCCACAGAGCCCTGGCCGAGTTCACAGAGCCCTGGCCGAGTTCACAGAGCCCTGGCGGAGGCCACAGAGCCCTGGCGGAGTCCACAGAGCCCTGGCCAAGTCCACAGAGCCCTGGCCGAGTTCAGAGAGCCCTGGCCGAGTCCACAGAGCCCTGGCCGAGTCCACAGAGCCCTGGCCGAGTCCACAGAGCCCTGGCAGAGTCCACAGATCCCTGGCGGAGTCCACAGAGCCCTGGCCGAGTTCACAGAGCCCTGGCGGAGTCCACAGAGCCCTGGCGGAGTCCACAGAGCCCTGGTCGAGTTCAGAGAGCCCTGGCCGAGTCCACAGAGCCCTGGCCGAGTCCACAGAGCCCTGGCGGGGTCCACAGAGCCCTGGCCGAGTTCACAGAGCCCTGGCCACGTCCACAGAGCCCTGTCGGAGTCCACAGAGCCCTGGCAGAGTCCACAGAGCCCTGGCCGAGTCCACAGAGCCCTGGCAGAGTCCACAGAGCCCTGGCCGAGTCCACAGAGCCCTGGCCGAGTTCACAGAGCCCTGGCCGAGTTCACAGAGCCCTGGCGGAGGCCACAGAGCCCTGGCCGAGTCCACAGAGCCCTGGCCAAGTCCACAGAGCCCTGGCCGAGTTCAGAGAGCCCTGGCCGAGTCCACAGAGCCCTGGCCGAGTCCACAGAGCCCTGGCCGAGTCCACAGAGCCCTGGCAGAGTCCACAGATCCCTGGCGGAGTCCACAGAGCCCTGGCCGAGTTCACAGAGCCCTGGCCGAGTCCACAGAGCCCTGGCCGAGTTCACAGAGCCCTGGCCACGTCCACAGAGCCCTGTCGGAGTCCACAGAGCCCTGGCAGAGTCCACAGAGCCCTGGCGGAGTCCACAGAGCCCTGGCAGAGTCCACAGAGCCGTGGCCGAGTCCACAGAGCCCTGGCAGAGTCCACAGAGCCCTGGCGGAGTCCACAGAGCCCTAGCCAAGTCCACAGAGCCCTGGCCACATCCACAGAGCCCTGGCAGAGTCCACAGAGCCCTGGCCGAGTCCACAGAGCCCTGGCGGAGTCCACAGAGCCCTGGCGGAGTTCACAGAGCCCTGGCGGAGTCCACAGAGCCCTGGCCGAGTCCACAGAGCCCTGGCCACGACAACAGAGCCCTGGCGGAGTCCACAGAGCCCTGGTGGTGTCCACAGAGCCCTGGCCGAGTCCACAGAGCCCTGGCCGAGTCCACAGAGCCCTGGCTGAGTCCACAGAGCCCTGGCCACGACCACAGAGCCCTGGCGGAGTCCACAGAGCCCTGGTGGTGTCCACAGAGCCCTGGCCGAGTCCACAGAGCCCTGGCAGAGTCCACAGAGCCCTGGCCGAGTCAACAGAGCCCTGGCCACGACCACAGAGCCCTGGCCGAGTTCACAGAGCCCTGGTGGTGTCCACAGAGCCCTGGCGGAGTCCACAGAGCCCTGGCCGATTCCACAGAGCCATGGCCACGTCCACAGAGCCCTGCCCGAGTCCACAGAGCCCTGGCCACATCCACAGAGCCCTTGCCACATCCACAGAGCCCTGGCGGACTCCACAGAGCCCTGGCCGACTCCACAGAGCCCTGGCCGAGTCCACAGAGCCCTGGCCGAGTCCACAGACCCCTGGCGGAGTCCACAGAGCCCTGGCCGAACCCACAGAGCCCTGGCCGAGTTCACAGAGCCCTGGCGGAGTCCACAGAGCCCTGGCCGAGTTCACAGAGCCCTGGCGGAGTCCACAGAGCCCTGGCAGAGTCCACAGAGCCCTGGCAGAGTCCACAGAGCCCTGGCGGAGTCCACAGAGCCCTAGCCAAGTCCACAGAGCCCTGGCCACATCCACAGAGCCCTGGCAGAGTCCACAGAGCCCTGGCGGAGTCCACAGAGCCCTGGCGGAGTCCACAGAGCCCTGGCGGAGTTCACAGAGCCCTGGCGGAGTCCACAGAGCCCTGGCCGAGTCCACAGAGCCCTGGCCACGACAACAGAGCCCTGGCGGAGTCCACAGAGCCCTGGTGGTGTCCACAGAGCCCTGGCCGAGTCCACAGAGCCCTGGCCGAGTCCACAGAGCCCTGGCCACGACCACAGAGCCCTGGCGGAGTCCACAGAGCCCTGGTGGTGTCCACAGAGCCCTGGCCGAGTCCACAGAGCCCTGGCAGAGTCCACAGAGCCCTGGCCGAGTCAACAGAGCCCTGGCCACGACCACAGAGCCCTGGCCGAGTTCACAGAGCCCTGGTGGTGTCCACAGAGCCCTGGCGGAGTCCACAGAGCCCTGGCCGATTCCACAGAGCCATGGCCACGTCCACAGAGCCCTGCCCGAGTCCACAGAGCCCTGGCCACATCCACAGAGCCCTTGCCACATCCACAGAGCCCTGGCGGACTCCACAGAGCCCTGGCCGACTCCACAGAGCCCTGGCCGAGTCCACAGAGCCCTGGCCGAGTCCACAGAGCCCTGGCCGAGTTCACAGAGCCCTGGCAGAGTCCACAGAGCCCTGGCCGAGTCCACAGAGCCCTGGCCGAGTTCACAGAGCCCTGGTCGAGTCCACAGAGCCCTGGCCGAGTTCACAGAGCCCTGGCGGAGTCCACAGAGCCCTGGCCGAGTCCACAGAGCCCTGGCAGAGTCCACAGAGCCCTGGCGGAGTCCACAGAGCCCTGGCCAAGTCCACAGAGCCCTGGCCACATCCACAGAGCCCTGGCAGAGTCCACAGAGCCCTGGCGGAGTCCACAGAGCCCTGGCCGAGTCCACAGAGCCCTGGCGGAGTCCACAGAGCCCTGGCCGAGTCCACAGAGCCCTGGCCGAGTTCACAGAGCCCTGGCAGAGTCCACAGAGCCCTGGCGGAGTCCATAGAGCCCTGGCAGAGTCCACAGAGCCCTGGCCGAGTCCACAGAGCCCTGGCGGAGGCCACAGAGCCCTGGCGGAGTCCACAGAGGCCTGGCCGAGTCCTCAGAGCCCTGGCCGAGTCCACAGAGCCCTGGCCGAGTTCACAGAGCCCTGGCCACGTCCACAGAGCCCTGGCAGAGTCCACAGAGCCCTTTCGGAGTCCACAGAGCCCTGGCCGAGTTCACAGAGCCCTGGCGGAGTCCACAGAGCCCTAGCGGAGTCCACAGAACCCTGGCCGAGTTCAGAGAGCCCTGGCCGAGTCCACAGAGCCCTGGCCGAGTCCACAGAGCCCTGGCGGAGTCCACAGAGCCCTGGCCGAGTCCTCAGAGCCCTGGAGGAGTCCACAGAGCCCTGGCGGAGTCCACAGAGCCCTGGCCGAGTCCACAGAGCCCTGGCCACGTCCACAGAGCCCTGCCCGAGTCCACAGAGCCCTGGCCGAGTCCACAGAGCCCTGGCCGAGTTCACAGAGCCCTGGCCGTGTTCACAGAGCCCTGGCTGAGTCCACAGAGCCCTGGCGGAGTTCACAGAGCCCTGGCGGAGGCCACAGAGCCCTGGCCGAGTTCACAGAGCCCTGGCAGAGTTCACAGAGCCCTGACCGAGTCCACAGAGCCCTGGCCGAGTCCACAGAGCCCTGGCCGAGTTCACAGAGCCCTGGCGGAGTCCACAGAGCCCTGGCCGAGTCCACAGAGCCCTGGCCGAGTCCACAGAGCCCTGGCCGAGTTCACAGAGCCCTGGCAGAGTCCACAGAGGCCTGGAAGATTCCACAGAGCCCTGGCGGAGTCCACAGAGCCCTGGCCAAGTCCACAGAGCCCTGGCCACATCCACAGAGCCCTGACAGAGTCCACAGAGCCCTGGCGGAGTCCACAGAGCCCTGGCCGAGTCCTAAGAGCCCTGGCCGAGTCCACAGAGCCCTGGCCGAGTTCACAGAGCCCTGGCCGAGTCCACAGAGCCCTGGCAGAGTCCACAGAGCCCTTTCGGAGTCCACAGAGCCCTGGCCGAGTTCACAGAGCCCTGGCGGAGTCCACAGAGCCCTAGCGGAGTCCACAGAACCCTGGCCGAGTTCAGAGAGCCCTGGCCGAGTCCACAGAGCCCTGGCCGAGTCCACAGAGCCCTGGCGGAGTCCACAGAGCCCTGGCCGAGTCCTCAGAGCCCTGGAGGAGTCCACAGAGCCCTGGCGGAGTCCACAGAGCCCTGGCCGAGTCCACAGAGCCCTGGCCACGTCCACAGAGCCCTGCCCGAGTCCACAGAGCCCTGGCCGAGTCCACAGAGCCCTGGCCGAGTTCACAGAGCCCTGGCCGTGTTCACAGAGCCCTGGCTGAGTCCACAGAGCCCTGGCCGAGTTCACAGAGCCCTGGCGGAGGCCACAGAGCCCTGGCCGAGTTCACAGAGCCCTGGCAGAGTTCACAGAGCCCTGACCGAGTCCACAGAGCCCTGGCCGAGTCCACAGAGCCCTGGCCGAGTTCACAGAGCCCTGGCGGAGTCCACAGAGCCCTGGCCGAGTCCACAGAGCCCTGGCCGAGTCCACAGAGCCCTGGCCGAGTTCACAGAGCCCTGGCAGAGTCCACAGAGGCCTGGCCACATCCACAGAGCCCTGGCCGAGTCCACAGAGCCCTGGCCGAGTTCACAGAGCCCTGGCCGAGTTCACAGAGCCCTGGCGGAGGCCACAGAGCCCTGGCGGAGTCCACAGAGCCCTGGCCAAGTCCACAGAGCCCTGGCCGAGTTCAGAGAGCCCTGGCCGAGTCCACAGAGCCCTGGCCGAGTCCACAGAGCCCTGGCCGAGTCCACAGAGCCCTGGCAGAGTCCACAGATCCCTGGCGGAGTCCACAGAGCCCTGGCCGAGTTCACAGAGCCCTGGCGGAGTCCACAGAGCCCTGGCGGAGTCCACAGAGCCCTGGTCGAGTTCAGAGAGCCCTGGCCGAGTCCACAGAGCCCTGGCCGAGTCCACAGAGCCCTGGCGGAGTCCACAGAGCCCTGGCCGAGTTCACAGAGCCCTGGCCACGTCCACAGAGCCCTGTCGGAGTCCACAGAGCCCTGGCAGAGTCCACAGAGCCCTGGCCGAGTCCACAGAGCCCTGGCAGAGTCCACAGAGCCCTGGCCGAGTCCACAGAGCCCTGGCCGAGTTCACAGAGCCCTGGCCGAGTTCACAGAGCCCTGGCGGAGGCCACAGAGCCCTGGCGGAGTCCACAGAGCCCTGGCCAAGTCCACAGAGCCCTGGCCGAGTTCAGAGAGCCCTGGCCGAGTCCACAGAGCCCTGGCCGAGTCCACAGAGCCCTGGCCGAGTCCACAGAGCCCTGGCAGAGTCCACAGATCCCTGGCGGAGTCCACAGAGCCCTGGCCGAGTTCACAGAGCCCTGGCGGAGTCCACAGAGCCCTGGCAGAGTCCACAGAGCCCTGGCCGAGTCCACAGAGCCCTGGCCGAGTCCACAGAGCCCTGGCCGAGTTCACAGAGCCCTGGCCACGTCCACAGAGCCCTGTCGGAGTCCACAGAGCCCTGGCAGAGTCCACAGAGCCCTGGCGGAGTCCACAGAGCCCTGGCAGAGTCCACAGAGCCCTGGCCGAGTCCACAGAGCCCTGGTGGTGTCCACAGAGCCCTGGCGGAGTCCACAGAGCCCTAGCCAAGTCCACAGAGCCCTGGCCACATCCACAGAGCCCTGGCAGAGTCCACAGAGCCCTGGCCGAGTCCACAGAGCCCTGGCGGAGTCCACAGAGCCCTGGCGGAGTTCACAGAGCCCTGGCGGAGTCCACAGAGCCCTGGCCGAGTCCACAGAGCCCTGGCCACGACAACAGAGCCCTGGCAGAGTCCACAGAGCCCTGGTGGTGTCCACAGAGCCCTGGCCGAGTCCACAGAGCCCTGGCCGAGTCCACAGAGCCCTGGCTGAGTCCACAGAGCCCTGGCCACGACCACAGAGCCCTGGCGGAGTCCACAGAGCCCTGGTGGTGTCCACAGAGCCCTGGCCGAGTCCACAGAGCCCTGGCAGAGTCCACAGAGCCCTGGCCGAGTCAACAGAGCCCTGGCCACGACCACAGAGCCCTGGCCGAGTTCACAGAGCCCTGGTGGTGTCCACAGAGCCCTGGCGGAGTCCACAGAGCCCTGGCCGATTCCACAGAGCCATGGCCACGTCCACAGAGCCCTGCCCGAGTCCACAGAGCCCTGGCCACATCCACAGAGCCCTTGCCACATCCACAGAGCCCTGGCGGACTCCACAGAGCCCTGGCCGACTCCACAGAGCCCTGGCCGAGTCCACAGAGCCCTGGCCGAGTCCACAGAGCCCTGGCCGAGTTCACAGAGCCCTGGCAGAGTCCACAGAGCCCTGGCCGAGTCCACAGAGCCCTGGCCGAGTTCACAGAGCCCTGGTGGAGTCCACAGAGCCCTGGCCGAGTTCACAGAGCCCTGGCGGAGTCCACAGAGCCCTGGCCGAGTCCACAGAGCCCTGGCAGAGTCCACAGAGCCCTGGCGGAGTCCACAGAGCCCTGGCCAAGTCCACAGAGCCCTGGCCACATCCACAGAGCCCTGGCAGAGTCCACAGAGCCCTGGCGGAGTCCACAGAGCCCTGGCCGAGTCCACAGAGCCCTGGCGGAGTCCACAGAGCCCTGGCCGAGTCCACAGAGCCCTGGCCGAGTTCACAGAGCCCTGGCAGAGTCCACAGAGCCCTGGCGGAGTCCATAGAGCCCTGGCAGAGTCCACAGAGCTCTGGCCGAGTCCACAGAGCCCTGGCGGAGGCCACAGAGCCCTGGCGGAGTCCACAGAGCCCTGGCCGAGTCCTAAGAGCCCTGGCCGAGTCCACAGAGCCCTGGCCGAGTTCACAGAGCCCTGGCCACGTCCACAGAGCCCTGGCAGAGTCCACAGAGCCCTTTCGGAGTCCACAGAGCCCTGGCCGAGTTCACAGAGCCCTGGCGGAGTCCACAGAGCCCTAGCGGAGTCCACAGAACCCTGGCCGAGTTCAGAGAGCCCTGGCGGAGTCCACAGAGCCCTGGCCGAGTCCTCAGAGCCCTGGAGGAGTCCACAGAGCCCTGGCGGAGTCCACAGAGCCCTGGCCGAGTTCACAGAGCCCTGGCAGAGTCCACAGAGCCCTGGCGGAGTCCACAGAGCCCTGGCCAAGTCCACAGAGCCCTGGCCACATCCACAGAGCCCTGGCAGAGTCCACAGAGCCCTGGCGGAGTCCACAGAGCCCTGGCGGAGTCCACAGAGCCCTGGCGGAGTTCACAGAGCCCTGGCGGAGTCCACAGAGCCCTGGCCGAGTCCACAGAGCCCTGGCCACGACAACAGAGCCCTGGCGGAGTCCACAGAGCCCTGGTGGTGTCCACAGAGCCCTGGCCGAGTCCACAGAGCCCTGGCCGAGTCCACAGAGCCCTGGCCGAGTCCACAGAGCCCTGGCCACGACCACAGAGCCCTGGCGGAGTCCACAGAGCCCTGGTGGTGTCCACAGAGCCCTGGCCGAGTCCACAGAGCCCTGGCAGAGTCCACAGAGCCCTGGCGGAGTCCACAGAGCCCTGGCCACGACCACAGAGCCCTGGCCGAGTTCACAGAGCCCTGGTGGTGTCCACAGAGCCCTGGCGGAGTCCACAGAGCCCTGCCCGATTCCACAGAGCCCTGGCCACATCCACAGAGCCCTTGCCACATCCACAGAGCCCTGGCAGAGTCCACAGAGCCCTGGCCGACTCCACAGAGCCCTGGCCGAGTCCACAGAGCCCTGGCCGAGTTCACAGAGCCCTGGCAGAGTCCACAGAGCCCTGGCCGAGTCCACAGAGCCCTGGCCGAGTTCACAGAGCCCTGGTGGAGTCCACAGAGCCCTGGCCGAGTTCACAGAGCCCTGGCGGAGTCCACAGAGCCCTGGCCGAGTCCACAGAGCCCTGGCAGAGTCCACAGAGCCCTGGCGGAGTCCACAGAGCCCTGGCGGAGTCCACAGAGCCCTGGCCACGACCACAGAGACCTGGCGGAGTCCACAGAGCCCTGGTGGTGTCCACAGAGCCCTGGCCGAGTCCACAGAGCCCTGGCAGAGTCCACAGAGCCCTGGCGGAGTTCACAGAGCCCTGGCCAAGTCCACAGAGCCCTGGCCACATCCACAGAGCCCTGGCAGAGTCCACAGAGCCCTGGCGGAGTTCACAGAGCCCTGGCCAAGTCCACAGAGCCCTGGCCACATCCACAGAGCCCTGGCCGAGTCCACAGAGCCCTGGCGGAGTCCACAGAGCCCTGGCCGAGTCCACAGAGCCCTGGCCGAGTCCACAGAGCCCTGGCGGAGTCCACAGAGCCCTGGCCGAGTCCACAGACCCCTGGCGGAGTCCACAGAGCCCTGGCCGAACCCACAGAGCCCTGGCCGAGTTCACAGAGCCCTGGCGGAGTCCACAGAGCCCTGGCCGAGTTCACAGAGCCCTGGCGGAGTCCACAGAGCCCTGGCAGAGTCCACAGAGCCCTGGCAGAGTCCACAGAGCCCTGGCGGAGTCCACAGAGCCCTAGCCAAGTCCACAGAGCCCTGGCCACATCCACAGAGCCCTGGCAGAGTCCACAGAGCCCTGGCCGAGTCCACAGAGCCCTGGCGGAGTCCACAGAGCCCTGGCGGAGTTCACAGAGCCCTGGCGGAGTCCACAGAGCCCTGGCCGAGTCCACAGAGCCCTGGCCACGACAACAGAGCCCTGGCGGAGTCCACAGAGCCCTGGTGGTGTCCACAGAGCCCTGGCCGAGTCCACAGAGCCCTGGCCGAGTCCACAGAGCCCTGGCCGAGTCCACAGAGCCCTGGCCACGACCACAGAGCCCTGGCGGAGTCCACAGAGACCTGGTGGTGTCCACAGAGCCCTGGCCGAGTCCACAGAGCCCTGGCAGAGTCCACAGAGCCCTGGCCGAGTCAACAGAGCCCTGGCCACGACCACAGAGCCCTGGCCGAGTTCACAGAGCCCTGGTGGTGTCCACAGAGCCCTGGCGGAGTCCACAGAGCCCTGGCCGATTCCACAGAGCCATGGCCACGTCCACAGAGCCCTGCCCGAGTCCACAGAGCCCTGGCCACATCCACAGAGCCCTTGCCACATCCACAGAGCCCTGGCGGACTCCACAGAGCCCTGGCCGAGTCCACAGAGCCCTGGCCGAGTCCACAGAGCCCTGGCCGAGTCCACAGAGCCCTGGCCGAGTTCACAGAGCCCTGGCAGAGTCCACAGAGCCCTGGCCGAGTCCACAGAGCCCTGGCCGAGTTCACAGAGCCCTGGTCGAGTTTACAGAGCCCTGGCCGAGTTCACAGAGCCCTGGCGGAGTCCACAGAGCCCTGGCCGAGTCCACAGAGCCCTGGCAGAGTCCACAGAGCCCTGGCGGAGTCCACAGAGCCCTGGCCAAGTCCACAGAGCCCTGGCCACATCCACAGAGCCCTGGCAGAGTCCACAGAGCCCTGGCGGAGTCCACAGAGCCCTGGCCGAGTCCACAGAGCCCTGGCGGAGTCCACAGAGCCCTGGCCGAGTCCACAGAGCCCTGGCCGAGTTCACAGAGCCCTGGCAGAGTCCACAGAGCCCTGGCGGAGTCCATAGAGCCCTGGCAGAGTCCACAGAGCCGTGGCCGAGTCCACAGAGCCCTGGCGGAGGCCACAGAGCCCTGGCGGAGTCCACAGAGCCCTGGCCGAGTCCTCAGAGCCCTGGCCGAGTCCACAGAGCCCTGGCCGAGTTCACAGAGACCTGGCCACGTCCACAGAGCCCTGGCAGAGTCCACAGAGCCCTTTCGGAGTCCACAGAGCCCTGGCCGAGTTCACAGAGCCCTGGCGGAGTCCACAGAGCCCTAGCGGAGTCCACAGAACCCTGGCCGAGTTCAGAGAGCCCTGGCCGAGTCCACAGAGCCCTGGCCGAGTCCACAGAGCCCTGGCGGAGTCCACAGAGCCCTGGCCGAGTCCTCAGAGCCCTGGAGGAGTCCACAGAGCCCTGGCGGAGTCCACAGAGCCCTGGCCGAGTTCACAGAGCCCTGGCCACGTCCACAGAGCCCTGCCCGAGTCCACAGAGCCCTGGCCGAGTCCACAGAGCCCTGGCCGAGTTCACAGAGCCCTGGCCGTGTTCACAGAGCCCTGGCTGAGTCCACAGAGCCCTGGCGGAGTTCACAGAGCCCTGGCGGAGGCCACAGAGCCCTGGCCGAGTTCACAGAGCCCTGGCAGAGTTCACAGAGCCCTGACCGAGTCCACAGAGCCCTGGCCGAGTCCACAGAGCCCTGGCCGAGTCCACAGAGCCCTGGCCGAGTCCACAGAGCCCTGGCCGAGTCCACAGAGCCCTGGCCGAGTTCACAGAGCCCTGGCAGAGTCCACAGAGGCCTGGAAGATTCCACAGAGCCCTGGCCGAGTCCACAGAGCCCTGGCCGAGTTCACAGAGCCCTGGCCGAGTTCACAGAGCCCTGGCGGAGGCCACAGAGCCCTGGCGGAGTCCACAGAGCCCTGGCCAAGTCCACAGAGCCCTGGCCGAGTTCAGAGAGCCCTGGCCGAGTCCACAGAGCCCTGGCCGAGTCCACAGAGCCCTGGCCGAGTTCACAGAGCCCTGGCAGAGTCCACAGATCCCTGGCGGAGTCCACAGAGCCCTGGCCGAGTTCACAGAGCCCTGGCGGAGTCCACAGAGCCCTGGCAGAGTCCACAGAGCCCTGGCCGAGTCCACAGAGCCCTGGCGGAGTCCACAGAGCCCTGGCCGAGTTCACAGAGCCCTGGCCACGTCCACAGAGCCCTGTCGGAGTCCACAGAGCCCTGGCAGAGTCCACAGAGCCCTGGCGGAGTCCACAGAGCCCTGGCCGAGTCCACAGAGCCCTGGCAGAGTCCACAGAGCCCTGGCAGAGTCCACAGAGCCCTGGCCGAGTCCACAGAGCCCTGGCGGAGTCCACAGAGCCCTGGCAGAGTCCACAGAGCCCTGGCGGAGTCCACAGAGCCCTGGCCAAGTCCACAGAGCCCTGGCGGAGTCCACAGAGCCCTGGCCGAGTCCACAGAGCCCTGGCCGAGTCCACAGAGCCCTGGCGGAGTCCACACAGCCCTGGCCGAGTCCACAGAGCCCTGGCCGAGTCCACAGAGCCCTGGCGGAGTCCACACAGCCCTGGCCGAGTCCACAGAGCCCTGGCGGAGTCCATAGAGCCCTGGCAGAGTCCACAGAGCCCTGGCCGAGTCCACAGAGCCCTGGCGGAGTCCACAGAGCCCTGGCGGAGTCCACAGAGCCCTGGCTGAGTCCACAGAGCCCTGGCCGAGTCCACAGAGCCCTGGCCGAGTTCACAGAGCCCTGGCCACGTCCACAGAGCCCTGGCAGAGTCCACAGAGCCCTGGCGGAGTCCACAGAGCCCTGGCCGAGTTCACAGAGCCCTGGCGGAGTCCACAGAGCCCTAGCGGAGTCCACAGAGCCCTGGCCGAGTTCACAGAGCCCTGGCCGAGTCCACAGAGCCCTGGCCGAGTCCACAGAGCCCTGGCGGAGTCCACAGAGCCCTGGCCGAGTCCACAGAGCCCTGGAGGAGTCCACAGAGCCCTGGCGGAGTCCACAGAGCCCTGGCCGAGTCCACAGAGCCCTGGCCACGTCCACAGAGCCCTGGCCGAGTCCACAGAGCCCTGGCCGAGTCCACAGAGCCCTGGCCGAGTTCACAGAGCCCTGGCCGTGTTCACAGAGCCCTGGCTGAGTCCACAGAGCCCTGGCGGAGTTCACAGAGCCCTGGCGGAGTCCACAGAGCCCTGGCCGAGTTCACAGAGCCCTGGCAGAGTTCACAGAGCCCTGACCGAGTCCACAGAGCCCTGGCCGAGTCCACAGAGCCCTGGCCGAGTTCACAGAGCCCTGGCCGAGTCCACAGAGCCCTGGCCGAGTCCACAGAGCCCTGGCCGAGTCCACAGAGCCCTGGCCGAGTCCACAGAGCCCTGGCAGAGTCCACAGAGCCCTGGCGGAGTCCACAGAGCCCTGGCCGAGTTCACAGAGCCCTGGCGGAGTCCACAGAGCCCTGGCGGAGTCCACAGAGCCCTGGCCGAGTTCACAGAGCCCTGGCCGAGTCCACAGAGCCCTGGCCGAGTTCACAGAGCCCTGGCCGAGTCCACAGAGCCCTGGCCGAGTCCACAGAGCCCTGGCGGAGTCCACAGAGCCCTGGCCGAGTTCACAGAGCCCTGGCCACGTCCACAGAGCCCTGGCGGAGTCCACAGAGCCCTGGCAGAGTCCACAGAGCCCTGGCTGAGTCCACAGAGCCCTGGCCGAGTTCACAGAGCCCTGGCCGAGTTCACAGAGCCCTGGCCGAGTCCTCAGAGCCCTGGCCGAGTTCACAGAGCCCTGGCCGAGTTCACAGAGCCCTGGCCGAGTCCACAGAGCCCTGGCCGAGTTCACAGAGCCCTGGCCGAGTTCACAGAGCCCTGGCCGAGTCCACAGAGCCCTGGCCGAGTCCACAGAGCCCTGGCCGAGTCCACAGAGCCCTGGCCACGACAACAGAGCCCTGGCGGAGTGCACAGAGCCCTGGCGGAGTCCACAGAGCCCTGGCGGAGTCCACAGAGCCCTGGCCGAGTCCACAGAGCCCTGGCCGAGTTCACAGAGCCCTGGCAGAGTCCACAGAGCCCTGGAAGAGTCCACAGAGCCCTGGCAGAGTCCACAGAGCCCTGGCCGAGTTCACAGAGCCCTGGCGGAGTCCACAGAGCCCTGGCGGAGTCCACAGAGCCCTGGCCGAGTCCACAGAGCCCTGGCCGAGTTCACAGAGCCCTGGCCGAGTCCACAGAGCCCTGGCCGAGTTCACAGAGCCCTGGCCACGTCCACAGAGCCCTGGCAGAGTCCACAGAGCCCTGGCGGAGTCCACAGAGCCCTGGCCAAGTCCACAGAGCCCTGGCGGAGTCCACAGAGCCCTGGCCGAGTCCACAGAGCCCTGGCAGAGTCCACAGAGCCCTGGCGGAGTTCACAGAGCCCTGGCCAAGTCCACAGAGCCCTGGCAGAGTCCACAGAGCCCTGGCAGAGTCCACAGAGCCCTGGCGGAGTCCACAGAGCCCTGGCGGAGTCCACAGAGCCCTGGCCGAGTCCACAGAGCCCTGGCGGAGTCCACAGAGCCCTGGCTGAGTCCACAGAGCCCTGGCCACGTCCACAGAGCCCTGGCGGAGTCCACAGAGCCCTGGCGGAGTCCACAGAGCCCTGGCCGAGTCCACAGAGCCCTGGCGGAGTCCACAGAGCCCTGGCGGAGTCCACAGAGCCCTGGCCGAGTCCACAGAGCCCTGGCGGAGTCCACAGAGCCCTGGCTGAGTCCACAGAGCCCTGGCCACGTCCACAGAGCCCTGGCGGAGTCCACAGAGCCCTGGCGGAGTCCACAGAGCCCTGGCCGAGTCCTCAGAGCCCTGGCCGAGTCCACAGAGCCCTGGCCGAGTTCACAGAGCCCTGGCCACGTCCACAGAGCCCTGGCAGAGTCCACAGAGCCCTGGCGGAGTCCACAGAGCCCTGGCCGAGTTCACAGAGCCCTGGCGGAGTCCACAGAGCCCTGGCGGAGTCCACAGAGCCCTGGCCGAGTTCAGAGAGCCCTGGCCGAGTCCACAGAGCCCTGGCCGAGTCCACAGAGCCCTGGCGGAGTCCACAGAGCCCTGGCCGAGTCCTCAGAGCCCTGGAGGAGTCCACAGAGCCCTGGCGGAGTCCACAGAGCCCTGGCCGAGTCCACAGAGCCCTGGCCACGTCCACAGAGCCCTGGCCGAGTCCACAGAGCCCTGGCCGAGTCCACAGAGCCCTGGCCGAGTTCACAGAGCCCTGGCCGAGTTCACAGAGCCCTGGCTGAGTCCACAGAGCCCTGGCGGAGTCCACAGAGCCCTGGCGGAGTCCACAGAGCCCTGGCCGAGTTCACAGAGCCCTGGCAGAGTTCACAGAGCCCTGACCGAGTCCACAGAGCCCTGGCCGAGTCCACAGAGCCCTGGCCGAGTTCACAGAGCCCTGGCGGAGTCCACAGAGCCCTGGCCGAGTCCACAGAGCCCTGGCCGAGTCCACAGAGCCCTGGCCGAGTTCACAGAGCCCTGGCAGAGTCCACAGAGCCCTGGCAGAGTCCACAGAGCCCTGGCCGAGTCCACAGAGCCCTGGCCGAGTTCACAGAGCCCTGGCCGAGTTCACAGAGCCCTGGCGGAGTCCACAGAGCCCTGGCGGAGTCCACAGAGCCCTGGCCGAGTCCACAGAGCCCTGGCCGAGTTCACAGAGCCCTGGCCGAGTCCACAGAGCCCTGGCCGAGTCCACAGAGCCCTGGCCGAGTTCACAGAGCCCTGGCAGAGTCCACAGAGCCCTGGCCGAGTTCACAGAGCCCTGGCGGAGTCCACAGAGCCCTGGCAGAGTCCACAGAGCCCTGGCCGAGTTCACAGAGCCCTGGCGGAGTCCACAGAGCCCTGGCCGAGTCCACAGAGCCCTGGCCGAGTTCACAGAGCCCTGGCCACTTCCACAGAGCCCTGGCGGAGTCCACAGAGCCCTGGCGGAGTCCACAGAGCCCTGGCCGAGTCCACAGAGCCCTGGCCGAGTCCACAGAGCCCTGGCCACATCCACAGAGCCCTGGCCACATCCACAGAGCCCTGGCGGAGTCCACAGAGCCCTGGCCGAGTCCACAGAGCCCTGGCCGAGTCCACAGAGCCCTGGCGGAGTCCACAGAGCCCTGGCCGAGTCCACAGAGCCCTGGCCGAGTCCACAGAGCCCTGGCCACATCCACAGAGCCCTGGCGGAGTCCACAGAGCCCTGGCCGAGTCCACAGAGCCCTGGCGGAGTCCACAGAGCCCTGGCCGAGTCCACAGAGCCCTGGCGGAGTCCACAGAGCCCTGGCAGAGTCCACAGAGCCCTGGCCGAGTCCACAGAGCCCTGGCGGAGTCCACAGAGCCCTGGCCGAGTCCACAGAGCCCTGGCGGAGTCCACAGAGCCCTGGCAGAGTTCACAGAGCCCTGGCCACGTCCACAGAGCCCTGGCGGAGTCCACAGAGCCCTGGCGGAGTCCACAGAGCCCTGGCCGAGTCCACAGAGCCCTGGCCGAGTTCACAGAGCCCTGGCGGAGTCCACAGAGCCCTGGCCGAGTTCACAGAGCCCTGGCGGAGTCCACAGAGCCCTGGCAGAGTCCACAGAGCCCTGGCCGAGTCCACAGAGCCCTGGCCACATCCACAGAGCCCTGGCGGAGTCCACAGAGCCCTGGCCGAGTTCACAGAGCCCTGGCCACTTCCACAGAGCCCTGGCGGAGTCCACAGAGCCCTGGCGGAGTCCACAGAGCCCTGGCCGAGTCCACAGAGCCCTGGCCACATCCACAGAGCCCTGGCCACATCCACAGAGCCCTGGCGGAGTCCACAGAGCCCTGGCCGAGTCCACAGAGCCCTGGCGGAGTCCACAGAGCCCTGGCCGAGTCCACAGAGCCCTGGCCGAGTCCACAGAGCCCTGGCCACATCCACAGAGCCCTGGCGGAGTCCACAGAGCCCTGGCCGAGTCCACAGAGCCCTGGCGGAGTCCACAGAGCCCTGGCCGAGTCCACAGAGCCCTGGCGGAGTCCACAGAGCCCTGGCAGAGTCCACAGAGCCCTGGCCGAGTCCACAGAGCCCTGGCGGAGTCCACAGAGCCCTGGCCGAGTCCACAGAGCCCTGGCGGAGTCCACAGAGCCCTGGCAGAGTCCACAGAGCCCTGGCCGAGTTCACAGAGCCCTGGCGGAGTCCACAGAGCCCTGGCCACATCCACAGAGCCCTGGCCGAGTTCACAGAGCCCTGGCAGAGTCCACAGAGCCCTGGCCGAGTCCACAGAGCCCTGGCAGAGTCCACAGAGCCCTGGCCGAGTTCACAGAGCCCTGGCGGAGTCCACAGAGCCCTGGCGGAGTCCACAGAGCCCTGGCAGAGTTCACAGAGCCCTGGCGGAGTCCACAGAGCCCTGGCCGAGTCCACAGAGCCCTGGCCGAGTCCACAGAGCCCTGGCGGAGTCCACAGAGCCCTGGCCGAGTCCACAGAGCCCTGGCCGAGTCCACAGAGCCCTGGCCACGTCCACAGAGCCCTGGCGGAGTCCACAGAGCCCTGGCGGAGTCCACAGAGCCCTGGCCGAGTCCACAGAGCCCTGGCCGAGTCCACAGAGCCCTGGCAGAGTCCACAGAGCCCTGGCCACATCCACAGAGCCCTGGCGGAGTCCACAGAGCCCTGGCCGAGTCCACAGAGCCCTGGCCGAGTCCACAGAGCCCTGGCAGAGTCCACAGAGCCCTGGCCACATCCACAGAGCCCTGGCCGAGTCCACAGAGCCCTGGCCGAGTCCACAGAGCCCTGGCGGAGTCCACAGAGCCCTGGCCGAGTCCACAGAGCCCTGGCCGAGTTCACAGAGCCCTGGCAGAGTCCACAGAGCCCTGGCGGAGTCCACAGAGCCCTGGCCGAGTTCACAGAGCCCTGGCAGAGTCCACAGAGCCCTGGCGGAGTCCACAGAGCCCTGGCCGAGTCCACAGAGCCCTGGCCGAGTCCACAGAGCCCTGGCCACATCCACAGAGCCCTGGCCGAGTTCACAGAGCCCTGGCCGAGTCCACAGAGCCCTGGCGGAGTCCACAGAGCCCTGGCCGAGTCCACAGAGCCCTGGCCGAGTCCACAGAGCCCTGGCCACATCCACAGAGCCCTGGCGGAGTCCACAGAGCCCTGGCCTAGTCCACAGAGCCCTGGCGGAGTCCACAGAGCCCTGGCCGAGTCCACAGAGCCCTGGCGGAGTCCACAGAGCCCTGGCAGAGTCCACAGAGCCCTGGCGGAGTCCACAGAGCCCTGGCCAGATCCACAGAGCCCTGGCCGAGTCCACAGAGCCCTGGCCGAGTCCACAGAGCCCTGGCCACATCCACAGAGCCCTGGCGGAGTCCACAGAGCCCTGGCCTAGTCCACAGAGCCCTGGCCGAGTCCACAGAGCCCTGGCCGAGTCCACAGAGCCCTGGCGGAGTCCACAGAGCCCTGGCAGAGTCCACAGAGCCCTGGCCGAGTCCACAGAGCCCTGGCAGAGTTCACAGAGCCCTGGCCGAGTCCACAGAGCCCTGGCAGAGTCCACAGAGCCCTGGCCAAGTCCACAGAGCCCTGGCCGAGTCCACAGAGCCCTGGCGGAGTCCACAGAGCCCTGGCCGAGTTCACAGAGCCCTGGCCGAGTCCACAGAGCCCTGGCCGAGTCCACAGAGCCCTGGCCGAGTCCACAGAGCCCTGGCCGAGTCCACAGAGCCCTGGCCGAGTTCACAGAGCCCTGGCGGAGTCCACAGAGCCCTGGCCGAGTCCACAGAGCCCTGGCCGAGTCCACAGAGCCCTGGCCGAGTCCACAGAGCCCTGGCCACATCCACAGAGCCCTGGCGGAGTCCACAGAGCCCTGGCCGAGTTCACAGAGCCCTGGCAGAGTCCACAGAGCCCTGGCCAAGTCCACAGAGCCCTGGCGGAGTCCACAGAGCCCTGGCCGAGTTCACAGAGCCCTGGCAGAGTCCACAGAGCCCTGGCCGAGTTCACAGAGCCCTGGCGGAGTCCACAGAGCCCTGGCGGAGTCCACAGAGCCCTGGCCGAGTCCACAGAGCCCTGGCCGAGTTCACAGAGCCCTGGCCAAGTTCACAGAGCCCTGGCAGAGTCCACAGAGCCCTGGCCGAGTCCACAGAGCCCTGGCGGAGTCCACAGAGCCCTGGCCGAGTCCACAGAGCCCTGGCCGAGTCCACAGAGCCCTGGCAGAGTCCACAGAGCCCTGGCCACATCCACAGAGCCCTGGCGGAGTCCACAGAGCCCTGGCGGAGTCCACAGAGCCCTGGCCGAGTCCACAGAGCCCTGGCCGAGTTCACAGAGCCCTGGCAGAGTCCACAGAGCCCTGGCAGAGTCCACAGAGCCCTGGCCGAGTTCACAGAGCCCTGGCGGAGTCCACAGAGCCCTGGCCGAGTCCACAGAGCCCTGGCAGAGTCCACAGAGCCCTGGCAGAGTCCACAGAGCCCTGGCGGAGTCCACAGAGCCCTGGCCGAGTCCACAGAGCCCTGGCCGAGTTCACAGAGCCCTGGCGGAGTCCACAGAGCCCTGGCCGAGTCCACAGAGCCCTGGCCGAGTCCACAGAGCCCTGGCCACTTCCACAGAGCCCTGGCGGAGTCCACAGAGCCCTGGCCGAGTCCACAGAGCCCTGGCCGAGTCCACAGAGCCCTGGCAGAGTCCACAGAGCCCTGGCCAAATCCACAGAGCCCTGGCGGAGTCCACAGAGCCCTGGCCGAGTCCACAGAGCCCTGGCCGAGTCCACAGAGCCCTGGCAGAGTCCACAGAGCCCTGGCCACATCCACAGAGCCCTGGCCGAGTCCACAGAGCCCTGGCCGAGTCCACAGAGCCCTGGCGGAGTCCACAGAGCCCTGGCCGAGTCCACAGAGCCCTGGCCGAGTTCACAGAGCCCTGGCAGAGTCCACAGAGCCCTGGCGGAGTCCACAGAGCCCTGGCCGAGTTCACAGAGCCCTGGCAGAGTCCACAGAGCCCTGGCGGAGTCCACAGAGCCCTGGCCGAGTCCACAGAGCCCTGGCCGAGTCCACAGAGCCCTGGCCACATCCACAGAGCCCTGGCCACATCCACAGAGCCCTGGCGGAGTCCACAGAGCCCTGGCCGAGTCCACAGAGCCCTGGCGGAGTCCACAGAGCCCTGGCCGAGTCCACAGAGCCCTGGCCGAGTCCACAGAGCCCTGGCCACATCCACAGAGCCCTGGCGGAGTCCACAGAGCCCTGGCCTAGTCCACAGAGCCCTGGCGGAGTCCACAGAGCCCTGGCCGAGTCCACAGAGCCCTGGCGGAGTCCACAGAGCCCTGGCCGAGTCCACAGAGCCCTGGCCGAGTCCACAGAGCCCTGGCGGAGTCCACAGAGCCCTGGCGGAGTCCACAGAGCCCTGGCAGAGTCCACAGAGCCCTGGCCGAGTCCACAGAGCCCTGGCGGAGTCCACAGAGCCCTGGCCAGAGTCCACAGAGCCCTGGCCAAGTTCACAGAGCCCTGGCAGAGTCCACAGAGCCCTGGCCGAGTCCACAGAGCCCTGGCAGAGTCCACAGAGCCCTGGCCGAGGTCACAGAGCCCTGGCGGAGTCCACAGAGCCCTGGCGGAGTCCACAGAGCCCTGGCAGAGTTCACAGAGCCCTGGCGGAGTCCACAGAGCCCTGGCCGAGTCCACAGAGCCCTGGCCGAGTTCACAGAGCCCTGGCGGAGTCCACAGAGCCCTGGCCGAGTCCACAGAGCCCTGGCCGAGTTCACAGAGCCCTGGCCACTTCCTCAGAGCCCTGGCGGAGTCCACAGAGCCCTGGCGGAGTCCACAGAGCCCTGGCCGAGTCCACAGAGCCCTGGCCGAGTCCACAGAGCCCTGGCAGAGTCCACAGAGCCCTGGCCACATCCACAGAGCCCTGGCGGAGTCCACAGAGCCCTGGCCGAGTCCACAGAGCCCTGGCCGAGTCCACAGAGCCCTGGCAGAGTCCACAGAGCCCTGGCCACATCCACAGAGCCCTGGCCGAGTCCACAGAGCCCTGGCCGAGTCCACAGAGCCCTGGCGGAGTCCACAGAGCCCTGGCCGAGTCCACAGAGCCCTGGCCGAGTTCACAGAGCCCTGGCAGAGTCCACAGAGCCCTGGCGGAGTCCACAGAGCCCTGGCCGAGTTCACAGAGCCCTGGCAGAGTCCACAGAGCCCTGGCGGAGTCCACAGAGCCCTGGCCGAGTCCACAGAGCCCTGGCCGAGTCCACAGAGCCCTGGCCAGAGTCCACAGAGCCCTGGCCGAGTTCACAGAGCCCTGGCCGAGTCCACAGAGCCCTGGCGGAGTCCACAGAGCCCTGGCCGAGTCCACAGAGCCCTGGCCGAGTCCACAGAGCCCTGGCCACATCCACAGAGCCCTGGCGGAGTCCACAGAGCCCTGGCCGAGTCCACAGAGCCCTGGCGGAGTCCACAGAGCCCTGGCCGAGTCCACAGAGCCCTGGCGGAGTCCACAGAGCCCTGGCAGAGTCCACAGAGCCCTGGCCGAGTCCACAGAGCCCTGGCCACATCCACAGAGCCCTGGCCGAGTCCACAGAGCCCTGGCCGAGTCCACAGAGCCCTGGCCACATCCACAGAGCCCTGGCGGAGTCCACAGAGCCCTGGCCGAGTCCACAGAGCCCTGGCGGAGTCCACAGAGCCCTGGCCGAGTCCACAGAGCCCTGGCGGAGTCCACAGAGCCCTGGCAGAGTCCACAGAGCCCTGGCCGAGTCCACAGAGCCCTGGCAGAGTCCACAGAGCCCTGGCCGAGTCCACAGAGCCCTGGCAGAGTCCACAGAGCCCTGGCCGAGTCCACAGAGCCCTGGCCGAGTCCACAGAGCCCTGGCGGAGTCCACAGAGCCCTGGCCGAGTTCACAGAGCCCTGGCCGAGTCCACAGAGCCCTGGCCGAGTCCACAGAGCCCTGGCCGAGTCCACAGAGCCCTGGCCGAGTCCACAGAGCCCTGGCCGAGTTCACAGAGCCCTGGCGGAGTCCACAGAGCCCTGGCCGAGTCCACAGAGCCCTGGCCGAGTCCACAGAGCCCTGGCCGAGTCCACAGAGCCCTGGCCACATCCACAGAGCCCTGGCGGAGTCCACAGAGCCCTGGCCGAGTTCACAGAGCCCTGGCAGAGTCCACAGAGCCCTGGCCACATCCACAGAGCCCTGGCGGAGTCCACAGAGCCCTGGCCGAGTTCACAGAGCCCTGGCAGAGTCCACAGAGCCCTGGCCGAGTTCACAGAGCCCTGGCGGAGTCCACAGAGCCCTGGCGGAGTCCACAGAGCCCTGGCCGAGTCCACAGAGCCCTGGCCGAGTTCACAGAGCCCTGGCCAAGTTCACAGAGCCCTGGCAGAGTCCACAGAGCCCTGGCCGAGTCCACAGAGCCCTGGCGGAGTCCACAGAGCCCTGGCCGAGTCCACAGAGCCCTGGCCGAGTCCACAGAGCCCTGGCAGAGTCCACAGAGCCCTGGCCACATCCACAGAGCCCTGGCGGAGTCCACAGAGCCCTGGCGGAGTCCACAGAGCCCTGGCCGAGTCCACAGAGCCCTGGCCGAGGTCACAGAGCCCTGGCCGAGTCCACAGAGCCCTGGCAGAGTCCACAGAGCCCTGGCCGAGTTCACAGAGCCCTGGCGGAGTCCACAGAGCCCTGGCCGAGTCCACAGAGCCCTGGCAGAGTCCACAGAGCCCTGGCAGAGTCCACAGAGCCCTGGCGGAGTCCACAGAGCCCTGGCCGAGTCCACAGAGCCCTGGCCGAGTTCACAGAGCCCTGGCGGAGTCCACAGAGCCCTGGCCGAGTCCACAGAGCCCTGGCCGAGTTCACAGAGCCCTGGCCACTTCCACAGAGCCCTGGCGGAGTCCACAGAGCCCTGGCCGAGTCCACAGAGCCCTGGCCGAGTCCACAGAGCCCTGGCAGAGTCCACAGAGCCCTGGCCACATCCACAGAGCCCTGGCGGAGTCCACAGAGCCCTGGCCGAGTCCACAGAGCCCTGGCCGAGTCCACAGAGCCCTGGCAGAGTCCACAGAGCCCTGGCCACAGTCCACAGAGCCCTGGCCGAGTCCACAGAGCCCTGGCCGAGTCCACAGAGCCCTGGCGGAGTCCACAGAGCCCTGGCCGAGTCCACAGAGCCCTGGCCGAGTTCACAGAGCCCTGGCAGAGTCCACAGAGCCCTGGCGGAGTCCACAGAGCCCTGGCCGAGTTCACAGAGCCCTGGCAGAGTCCACAGAGCCCTGGCGGAGTCCACAGAGCCCTGGCCGAGTCCACAGAGCCCTGGCCGAGTCCACAGAGCCCTGGCCACATCCACAGAGCCCTGGCCGAGTTCACAGAGCCCTGGCCGAGTCCACAGAGCCCTGGCGGAGTCCACAGAGCCCTGGCCGAGTCCACAGAGCCCTGGCCGAGTCCACAGAGCCCTGGCCACATCCACAGAGCCCTGGCGGAGTCCACAGAGCCCTGGCCGAGTCCACAGAGCCCTGGCGGAGTCCACAGAGCCCTGGCCGAGTCCACAGAGCCCTGGCGGAGTCCACAGAGCCCTGGCAGAGTCCACAGAGCCCTGGCGGAGTCCACAGAGCCCTGGCCGAGTCCACAGAGCCCTGGCCGAGTCCACAGAGCCCTGGCGGAGTCCACAGAGCCCTGGCAGAGTTCACAGAGCCCTGGCCGACTTCCACAGAGCCCTGGCGGAGTCCACAGAGCCCTGGCGGAGTCCACAGAGCCCTGGCCGAGTCCACAGAGCCCTGGCCACGTCCACAGAGCCCTGGCGGAGTCCACAGAGCCCTGGCCGAGTTCACAGAGCCCTGGCAGAGTCCACAGAGCCCTGGCCGAGTCCACAGAGCCCTGGCCACATCCACAGAGCCCTGGCGGAGTCCACAGAGCCCTGGCCGAGTCCACAGAGCCCTGGCCGACTTCCACAGAGCCCTGGCGGAGTCCACAGAGCCCTGGCCGAGTCCACAGAGCCCTGGCCGAGTCCACAGAGCCCTGGCCACATCCACAGAGCCCTGGCCACATCCACAGAGCCCTGGCGGAGTCCACAGAGCCCTGGCCGAGTCCACAGAGCCCTGGCCGAGTCCACAGAGCCCTGGCGGAGTCCACAGAGCCCTGGCCGAGTCCACAGAGCCCTGGCCGAGTCCACAGAGCCCTGGCCACATCCACAGAGCCCTGGCGGAGTCCACAGAGCCCTGGCCGAGTCCACAGAGCCCTGGCGGAGTCCACAGAGCCCTGGCCGAGTCCACAGAGCCCTGGCGGAGTCCACAGAGCCCTGGCAGAGTCCACAGAGCCCTGGCCGAGTCCACAGAGCCCTGGCGGAGTTCACAGAGCCCTGGCCGAGTCCACAGAGCCCTGGCAGAGTCCACAGAGCCCTGGCCGAGTTCACAGAGCCCTGGCCGAGTCCACAGAGCCCTGGCGGAGTCCACAGAGCCCTGGCCGAGTCCACAGAGCCCTGGCAGAGTCCACAGAGCCCTGGCCGAGTCCACAGAGCCCTGGCAGAGTCCACAGAGCCCTGGCCGAGTCCACAGAGCCCTGGCCGAGTTCACAGAGCCCTGGCGGAGTCCACAGAGCCCTGGCCACATCCACAGAGCCCTGGCCGAGTCCACAGAGCCCTGGCCGAGTCCACAGAGCCCTGGCCGAGTCCACAGAGCCCTGGCCACATCCACAGAGCCCTGGCGGAGTCCACAGAGCCCTGGCCGAGTTCACAGAGCCCTGGCAGAGTCCACAGAGCCCTGGCCAGAGTCCACAGAGCCCTGGCGGAGTCCACAGAGCCCTGGCCGAGTCCACAGAGCCCTGGCCACATCCACAGAGCCCTGGCCGAGTTCACAGAGCCCTGGCGGAGTCCACAGAGCCCTGGCGGAGTCCACAGAGCCCTGGCCGAGTCCACAGAGCCCTGGCCGAGTTCACAGAGCCCTGGCCAAGTTCACAGAGCCCTGGCAGAGTCCACAGAGCCCTGGCCGAGTCCACAGAGCCCTGGCGGAGTCCACAGAGCCCTGGCCGAGTCCACAGAGCCCTGGCCGAGTCCACAGAGCCCTGGCAGAGTCCACAGAGCCCTGGCCACATCCACAGAGCCCTGGCGGAGTCCACAGAGCCCTGGCGGAGTCCACAGAGCCCTGGCCGAGTCCACAGAGCCCTGGCCGAGTTCACAGAGCCCTGGCAGAGTCCACAGAGCCCTGGCGGAGTCCACAGAGCCCTGGCGGAGTCCACAGAGCCCTGGCGGAGTCCACAGAGCCCTGGCCGAGTTCACAGAGCCCTGGCAGAGTCCACAGAGCCCTGGCCGAGTCCACAGAGCCCTGGCGGAGTCCACAGAGCCCTGGCAGAGTCCACAGAGCCCTGGCAGAGTCCACAGAGCCCTGGCCGAGTCCACAGAGCCCTGGCGGAGTCCACAGAGCCCTGGCAGAGTCCACAGAGCCCTGGCCACATCCACAGAGCCCTGGCGGAGTCCACAGAGCCCTGGCCGAGTCCACAGAGCCCTGGCAGAGTCCACAGAGCCCTGGCCGAGTCCACAGAGCCCTGGCGGAGTCCACAGAGCCCTGGCCGAGTCCACAGAGCCCTGGCCGAGTCCACAGAGCCCTGGCCGAGTTCACAGAGCCCTGGCAGAGTCCACAGAGCCCTGGCAGAGTCCACAGAGCCCTGGCCGAGTTCACAGAGCCCTGGCGGAGTCCACAGAGCCCTGGCCGAGTCCACAGAGCCCTGGCCGAGTCCACAGAGCCCTGGCGGAGTCCACAGAGCCCTGGCAGAGTCCACAGAGCCCTGGCCGAGTCCACAGAGCCCTGGCCGAGTCCACAGAGCCCTGGCCGAGTCCACAGAGCCCTGGCCGAGTTCACAGAGCCCTGGCAGAGTCCACAGAGCCCTGGCCACATCCACAGAGCCCTGGCGGAGTCCACAGAGCCCTGGCGGAGTCCACAGAGCCCTGGCCGAGTCCACAGAGCCCTGGCGGAGTCCACAGAGCCCTGGCGGAGTCCACAGAGCCCTGGCCGAGTTCACAGAGCCCTGGCGGAGTCCACAGAGCCCTGGCCAGAGTCCACAGAGCCCTGGCCGAGTTCACAGAGCCCTGGCAGAGTCCACAGAGCCCTGGCCGAGTCCACAGAGCCCTGGCAGAGTCCACAGAGCCCTGGCCGAGTTCACAGAGCCCTGGCGGAGTCCACAGAGCCCTGGCCAAGACCACAGAGCCCTGGCCGAGTCCACAGAGCCCTGGCGGAGTCCACAGAGCCCTGGCGGAGTCCACAGAGCCCTGGCCGAGTCCACAGAGCCCTGGCCGAGTCCACAGAGCCCTGGCGGAGTCCACAGAGCCCTGGCCACATCCACAGAGCCCTGGCGGAGTCCACAGAGCCCTGGCGGAGTCCACAGAGCCCTGGCCGAGTCCACAGAGCCCTGGCGGAGTCCACAGAGCCCTGGCGGAGTCCACAGAGCCCTGGCCGAGTCCACAGAGCCCTGGCCGAGTTCACAGAGCCCTGGCGGAGTCCACAGAGCCCTGGCGGAGTCCACAGAGCCCTGGCCGAGTCCACAGAGCCCTGGCCGAGTCCACAGAGCCCTGGCCGAGTCCACAGAGCCCTGGCGGAGTCCACAGAGCCCTGGCCGAGTCCACAGAGCCCTGGCGGAGTCCACAGAGCCCTGGCAGAGTTCACAGAGCCCTGGCGGAGTCCACAGAGCCCTGGCCGAGTCCACAGAGCCCTGGCTGAGTTCACAGAGCCCTGGCCGAGTCCACAGAGCCCTGGCCGAGTCCACAGAGCCCTGGCCACTTCCACAGAGCCCTGGCGGAGTCCACAGAGCCCTGGCCGAGTCCACAGAGCCCTGGCCGAGTCCACAGAGCCCTGGCCGAGTTCACAGAGCCCTGGCAGAGTCCACAGAGCCCTGGCGGAGTCCACAGAGCCCTGGCCGAGTCCACAGAGCCCTGGCCGAGTCCACAGAGCCCTGGCGGAGTCCACAGAGCCCTGGCCGAGTCCACAGAGCCCTGGCCGAGTCCACAGAGCCCTGGCGGAGTCCACAGAGCCCTGGCCACGAGTCCACAGAGCCCTGGCCGAGTTCACAGAGCCCTGGCGGAGTCCACAGAGCCCTGGCAGAGTCCACAGAGCCCTGGCCGAGTCCACAGAGCCCTGGCCACATCCACAGAGCCCTGGCGGAGTCCACAGAGCCCTGGCGGAGTCCACAGAGCCCTGGCCGAGTCCACAGAGCCCTGGCCACATCCACAGAGCCCTGGCCAAATCCACAGAGCCCTGGCGGAGTCCACAGAGCCCTGGCCGAGTCCACAGAGCCCTGGCCGAGTCCACAGAGCCCTGGCGGAGTCCACAGAGCCCTGGCCGAGTCCACAGAGCCCTGGCGGAGTCCACAGAGCCCTGGCAGAGTTCACAGAGCCCTGGCCACGTCCACAGAGCCCTGGCGGAGTCCACAGAGCCCTGGCGGAGTCCACAGAGCCCTGGCCGAGTCCACAGAGCCCTGGCCGAGTTCACAGAGCCCTGGCGGAGTCCACAGAGCCCTGGCCGAGTCCACAGAGCCCTGGCAGAGTCCACAGAGCCCTGGCCGAGTCCACAGAGCCCTGGCCACATCCACAGAGCCCTGGCGGAGTCCACAGAGCCCTGGCCGAGTTCACAGAGCCCTGGCCACTTCCACAGAGCCCTGGCGGAGTCCACAGAGCCCTGGCCGAGTCCACAGAGCCCTGGCCGAGTCCACAGAGCCCTGGCCGATCCACAGAGCCCTGGCCACGTCCACAGAGCCCTGGCGGAGTCCACAGAGCCCTGGCCGAGTCCACAGAGCCCTGGCCGAGTCCACAGAGCCCTGGCGGAGTCCACAGAGCCCTGGCCGAGTCCACAGAGCCCTGGCCGAGTCCACAGAGCCCTGGCCACATCCACAGAGCCCTGGCGGAGTCCACAGAGCCCTGGCCGAGTCCACAGAGCCCTGGCGGAGTCCACAGAGCCCTGGCCGAGTCCACAGAGCCCTGGCGGAGTCCACAGAGCCCTGGCAGAGTCCACAGAGCCCTGGCCGAGTCCACAGAGCCCTGGCGGAGTTCACAGAGCCCTGGCCGAGTCCACAGAGCCCTGGCCGAGTCCACAGAGCCCTGGCGGAGTCCACAGAGCCCTGGCCGAGTCCACAGAGCCCTGGCCGAGTCCACAGAGCCCTGGCCACATCCACAGAGCCCTGGCCGAGTTCACAGAGCCCTGGCGGAGTCCACAGAGCCCTGGCAGAGTCCACAGAGCCCTGGCAGAGTCCACAGAGCCCTGGCCAAGTCCACAGAGCCCTGGCCGAGTCCACAGAGCCCTGGCCGAGTTCACAGAGCCCTGGCGGAGTCCACAGAGCCCTGGCCGAGTCCACAGAGCCCTGGCGGAGTCCACAGAGCCCTGGCCGAGTTCACAGAGCCCTGGCCACAGTCCACAGAGCCCTGGCCGAGTCCACAGAGCCCTGGCGGAGTTCACAGAGCCCTGGCGGAGTCCACAGAGCCCTGGCCGAGTCCACAGAGCCCTGGCCGAGTCCACAGAGCCCTGGCAGAGTCCACAGAGCCCTGGCGGAGTCCACAGAGCCCTGGCCGAGTCCACAGAGCCCTGGCAGAGTCCACAGAGCCCTGGCCACAGTCCACAGAGCCCTGGCGGAGTCCACAGAGCCCTGGCCGAGTCCACAGAGCCCTGGCCGAGTCCACAGAGCCCTGGCAGAGTCCACAGAGCCCTGGCGGAGTCCACAGAGCCCTGGCCGAGTCCACAGAGCCCTGGCCGAGTCCACAGAGCCCTGGCAGAGTCCACAGAGCCCTGGCCGAGTCCACAGAGCCCTGGCGGAGTCCACAGAGCCCTGGCCGAGTCCACAGAGCCCTGGCAGAGTCCACAGAGCCCTGGCAGAGTCCACAGAGCCCTGGCCACATCCACAGAGCCCTGGCGGAGTCCACAGAGCCCTGGCCGAGTCCACAGAGCCCTGGCAGAGTCCACAGAGCCCTGGCCACATCCACAGAGCCCTGGCGGAGTCCACAGAGCCCTGGCCGAGTCCACAGAGCCCTGGCGGAGTCCACAGAGCCCTGGCGGAGTCCACAGAGCCCTGGCCGAGTTCACAGAGCCCTGGCAGAGTCCACAGAGCCCTGGCCGAGTTCACAGAGCCCTGGCGGAGTCCACAGAGCCCTGGCCACATCCACAGAGCCCTGGCCGAGTCCACAGAGCCCTGGCCGAGTCCACAGAGCCCTGGCCACATCCACAGAGCCCTGGCGGAGTCCACAGAGCCCTGGCCGAGTCCACAGAGCCCTGGCCGAGTCCACAGAGCCCTGGCCACATCCACAGAGCCCTGGCGGAGTCCACAGAGCCCTGGCCGAGTTCACAGAGCCCTGGCAGAGTCCACAGAGCCCTGGCCGAGTTCACAGAGCCCTGGCGGAGTCCACAGAGCCCTGGCGGAGTCCACAGAGCCCTGGCCGAGTCCACAGAGCCCTGGCAGAGTCCACAGAGCCCTGGCAGAGTCCACAGAGCCCTGGCAGAGTTCACAGAGCCCTGGCCAAGTTCACAGAGCCCTGGCAGAGTCCACAGAGCCCTGGCCGAGTCCACAGAGCCCTGGCAGAGTCCACAGAGCCCTGGCCGAGTCCACAGAGCCCTGGCCGAGTCCACAGAGCCCTGGCAGAGTCCACAGAGCCCTGGCCACATCCACAGAGCCCTGGCGGAGTCCACAGAGCCCTGGCGGAGTCCACAGAGCCCTGGCCGAGTCCACAGAGCCCTGGCCGAGGTCACAGAGCCCTGGCAGAGTCCACAGAGCCCTGGCAGAGTCCACAGAGCCCTGGCAGAGTCCACAGAGCCCTGGCGGAGTCCACAGAGCCCTGGCCGAGTCCACAGAGCCCTGGCAGAGTCCACAGAGCCCTGGCCACATCCACGGAGCCCTGGCGGAGTCCACAGAGCCCTGGCCGAGTCCACAGAGCCCTGGCAGAGTCCACAGAGCCCTGGCCACATCCACAGAGCCCTGGCGGAGTCCACAGAGCCCTGGCCGAGTCCACAGAGCCCTGGCCGAGTCCACAGAGCCCTGGCCCAGTCCACAGAGCCCTGGCGGAGTCCACAGAGCCCTGGCAGAGTTCACAGAGCCCTGGCCGAGTCCACAGAGCCCTGGCCGAGTCCACAGAGCCCTGGCCGAGTCCACAGAGCCCTGGCCGAGTCCACAGAGCCCTGGCGGAGTCCACAGAGCCCTGGCCGAGTCCACAGAGCCCTGGCGGAGTTCACAGAGCCCTGGCGGAGTCCACAGAGCCCTGGCCACATCCACAGAGCCCTGGCGGAGTCCACAGAGCCCTGGCCGAGTCCACAGAGCCCTGGCCGAGTTCACAGAGCCCTGGCCGAGTCCACAGAGCCCTGGCGGAGTCCACAGAGCCCTGGCCGAGTTCACAGAGCCCTGGCGGAGTCCACAGAGCCCTGGCCACATCCACAGAGCCCTGGCCGAGTTCACAGAGCCCTGGCAGAGTCCACAGAGCCCTGGCCGAGTCCACAGAGCCCTGGCAGAGTCCACAGAGCCCTGGCCGAGTCCACAGAGCCCTGGCCACGTCCACAGAGCCCTGGCCACGAGTCCACAGAGCCCTGGCCGTGTTCACAGAGCCCTGGCGGAGTCCACAGAGCCCTGGCAGAGTCCACAGAGCCCTGGCCGAGTCCACAGAGCCCTGGCCCAGTCCACAGAGCCCTGGCGGAGTCCACAGAGCCCTGGCAGAGTTCACAGAGCCCTGGCGGAGTCCACAGAGCCCTGGCCGAGTTCACAGAGCCCTGGCGGAGTCCACAGAGCCCTGGCCGAGTCCACAGAGCCCTGGCCGAGTTCACAGAGCCCTGGCCACTTCCACAGAGCCCTGGCGGAGTCCACAGAGCCCTGGCGGAGTCCACAGAGCCCTGGCCGAGTCCACAGAGCCCTGGCCGAGTCCACAGAGCCCTGGCCACATCCACAGAGCCCTGGCCACATCCACGGAGCCCTGGCGGAGTCCACAGAGCCCTGGCCGAGTCCACAGAGCCCTGGCCGAGTCCACAGAGCCCTGGCGGAGTCCACAGAGCCCTGGCCGAGTCCACAGAGCCCTGGCCGAGTCCACAGAGCCCTGGCGGAATCCACAGAGCCCTGGCGGAGTCCACAGAGCCCTGGCCGAGTCCACAGAGCCCTGGCGGAGTCCACAGAGCCCTGGCCGAGTCCACAGAGCCCTGGCGGAGTCCACAGAGCCCTGGCAGAGTCCACAGAGCCCTGGCCGAGTCCACAGAGCCCTGGCAGAGTCCACAGAGCCCTGGCCGAGTTCACAGAGCCCTGGCCGAGTCCACAGAGCCCTGGCCGAGTCCACAGAGCCCTGGCGGAGTCCACAGAGCCCTGGCAGAGTCCACAGAGCCCTGGCCACGTCCACAGAGCCCTGGCCGAGTTCACAGAGCCCTGGCCGAGTCCACAGAGCCCTGGCGGAGTCCACAGAGCCCTGGCCGAGTTCACAGAGCCCTGGCAGAGTCCACAGAGCCCTGGCGGAGTCCACAGAGCCCTGGCCACATCCACAGAGCCCTGGCCGAGTCCACAGAGCCCTGGCCGAGTCCACAGAGCCCTGGCCGAGTCCACAGAGCCCTGGCCGAGTTCACAGAGCCCTGGCGGAGTCCACAGAGCCCTGGCAGAGTCCACAGAGCCCTGGCCGACTCCACAGAGCCCTGGCCGAGTCCACAGAGCCCTGGCAGAGTCCACAGAGCCCTGGCCGAGTTCACAGAGCCCTGGCGGAGTCCACAGAGCCCTGGCAGGGTTCACAGAGCCCTGGCGGAGTCCACAGAGCCCTGGCCGAGTCCACAGAGCCCTGGCTGAGTTCACAGAGCCCTGGCCGAGTCCACAGAGCCCTGGCCGAGTTCACAGAGCCCTGGCCAGTCCACAGAGCCCTGGCGGAGTCCACAGAGCCCTGGCCGAGTCCACAGAGCCCTGGCCGAGTCCACAGAGCCCTGGCCGAGTTCACAGAGCCCTGGCAGAGTCCACAGAGCCCTGGCGGAGTCCACAGAGCCCTGGCCGAGTTCACAGAGCCCTGGCAGAGTCCACAGAGCCCTGGCGGATTCCACAGAGCCCTGGCCGAGTCCACAGAGCCCTGGCCGAGTCCACAGAGCCCTGGCGGAGTCCACAGAGCCCTGGCGGAGTCCACAGAGCCCTGGCCGAGTCCACAGAGCCCTGGCCGAGTTCACAGAGCCCTGGCGGAGTCCACAGAGCCCTGGCAGAGTCCACAGAGCCCTGGCCGAGTCCACAGAGCCCTGGCCACATCCACGGAGCCCTGGCGGAGTCCACAGAGCCCTGGCGGAGTCCACAGAGCCCTGGCCGAGTCCACAGAGCCCTGGCCACATCCACAGAGCCCTGGCCACATCCACGGAGCCCTGGCGGAGTCCACAGAGCCCTGGCCGAGTTCACAGAGCCCTGGCCACTTCCACAGAGCCCTGGCGGAGTCCACAGAGCCCTGGCCGAGTCCACAGAGCCCTGGCCGAGTCCACAGAGCCCTGGCCACAGTCCACAGAGCCCTGGCCACATCCACGGAGCCCTGGCGGAGTCCACAGAGCCCTGGCCGAGTCCACAGAGCCCTGGCAGAGTCCACAGAGCCCTGGCCACATCCACAGAGCCCTGGCGGAGTCCACAGAGCCCTGGCCGAGTCCACAGAGCCCTGGCCGAGTCCACAGAGCCCTGGCGGAGTCCACAGAGCCCTGGCGGAGTCCACAGAGCCCTGGCCGAGTTCACAGAGCCCTGGCAGAGTCCACAGAGCCCTGGCCGAGTTCACAGAGCCCTGGCGGAGTCCACAGAGCCCTGGCCACATCCACAGAGCCCTGGCCGAGTCCACAGAGCCCTGGCCGAGTCCACAGAGCCCTGGCCACATCCACAGAGCCCTGGCGGAGTCCACAGAGCCCTGGCCGAGTCCACAGAGCCCTGGCCGAGTCCACAGAGCCCTGGCCACATCCACAGTGCCCTGGCGGAGTCCACAGAGCCCTGGCCGAGTTCACAGAGCCCTGGCAGAGTCCACAGAGCCCTGGCCGAGTTCACAGAGCCCTGGCAGAGTCCACAGAGCCCTGGCGGAGTCCACAGAGCCCTGGCCGAGTCCACAGAGCCCTGGCAGAGTCCACAGAGCCCTGGCAGAGTCCACAGAGCCCTGGCAGAGTTCACAGAGCCCTGGCCAAGTTCACAGAGCCCTGGCAGAGTCCACAGAGCCCTGGCCGAGTCCACAGAGCCCTGGCAGAGTCCACAGAGCCCTGGCCGAGTCCACAGAGCCCTGGCCGAGTCCACAGAGCCCTGGCAGAGTCCACAGAGCCCTGGCCACATCCACAGAGCCCTGGCGGAGTCCACAGAGCCCTGGCGGAGTCCACAGAGCCCTGGCCGAGTCCACAGAGCCCTGGCCGAGGTCACAGAGCCCTGGCAGAGTCCACAGAGCCCTGGCAGAGTCCACAGAGCCCTGGCAGAGTCCACAGAGCCCTGGCGGAGTCCACAGAGCCCTGGCCGAGTCCACAGAGCCCTGGCAGAGTCCACAGAGCCCTGGCCACATCCACGGAGCCCTGGCGGAGTCCACAGAGCCCTGGCCGAGTCCACAGAGCCCTGGCCGAGTCCACAGAGCCCTGGCAGAGTCCACAGAGCCCTGGCCACATCCACAGAGCCCTGGCGGAGTCCACAGAGCCCTGGCCGAGTCCACAGAGCCCTGGCCGAGTCCACAGAGCCCTGGCGGAATCCACAGAGCCCTGGCGGAGTCCACAGAGCCCTGGCCTAGTCCACAGAGCCCTGGCGGAGTCCACAGAGCCCTGGCCGAGTCCACAGAGCCCTGGCGGAGTCCACAGAGCCCTGGCAGAGTCCACAGAGCCCTGGCCGAGTCCACAGAGCCCTGGCCGAGTCCACAGAGCCCTGGCCGAGTCCACAGAGCCCTGGCCGAGTTCACAGAGCCCTGGCCGAGTCCACAGAGCCCTGGCCGAGTCCACAGAGCCCTGGCCGAGTCCACAGAGCCCTGGCGGAGTCCACAGAGCCCTGGCAGAGTCCACAGAGCCCTGGCCACATCCACAGAGCCCTGGCCGAGTTCACAGAGCCCTGGCCGAGTCCACAGAGCCCTGGCGGAGTCCACAGAGCCCTGGCCGAGTTCACAGAGCCCTGGCAGAGTCCACAGAGCCCTGGCGGAGTCCACAGAGCCCTGGCCACATCCACAGAGCCCTGGCCGACTCCACAGAGCCCTGGCCGAGTCCACAGAGCCCTGGCCGAGTCCACAGAGCCCTGGCCGAGTTCACAGAGCCCTGGCGGAGTCCACAGAGCCCTGGCAGAGTCCACAGAGCCCTGGCCGAGTCCACAGAGCCCTGGCCGACTCCACAGAGCCCTGGCCGAGTCCACAGAGCCCTGGCCGAGTTCACAGAGCCCTGGCCGAGTCCACAGAGCCCTGGCAGGGTTCACAGAGCCCTGGCGGAGTCCACAGAGCCCTGGCCGAGTCCACAGAGCCCTGGCTGAGTTCACAGAGCCCTGGCCGAGTCCACAGAGCCCTGGCCGAGTCCACAGAGCCCTGGCCACTTCCACAGAGCCCTGGCGGAGTCCACAGAGCCCTGGCCGAGTCCACAGAGCCCTGGCCGAGTTCACAGAGCCCTGGCAGAGTCCACAGAGCCCTGGCGGAGTCCACAGAGCCCTGGCCGAGTTCACAGAGCCCTGGCAGAGTCCACAGAGCCCTGGCGGAGTCCACAGAGCCCTGGCCGAGTCCACAGAGCCCTGGCCGAGTCCACAGAGCCCTGGCGGAGTCCACAGAGCCCTGGCGGAGTCCACAGAGCCCTGGCCACGAGCCACAGAGCCCTGGCCGAGTTCACAGAGCCCTGGCGGAGTCCACAGAGCCCTGGCAGAGTCCACAGAGCCCTGGCCGAGTCCACAGAGCCCTGGCCACATCCACGGAGCCCTGGCGGAGTCCACAGAGCCCTGGCGGAGTCCACAGAGCCCTGGCCGAGTCCACAGAGCCCTGGCCACATCCACAGAGCCCTGGCCACATCCACGGAGCCCTGGCGGAGTCCACAGAGCCCTGGCCGAGTCCACAGAGCCCTGGCCGAGTCCACAGAGCCCTGGCGGAGTCCACAGAGCCCTGGCCGAGTCCACAGAGCCCTGGCGGAGTCCACAGAGCCCTGGCAGGGTTCACAGAGCCCTGGCCACTTCCACAGAGCCCTGGCGGAGTCCACAAAGCCCTGGCGGAGTCCACAGAGCCCTGGCCGAGTCCACAGACCCCTGGCCGAGTTCACAGAGCCCTGGCGGAGTCCACAGAGCCCTGGCCGAGTTCACAGAGCCCTGGCAGAGTCCACAGAGCCCTGGCCGAGTCCACAGAGCCCTGGCCACATCCACGGAGCCCTGGCGGAGTCCACAGAGCCCTGGCCGAGTTCACAGAGCCCTGGCAGAGTCCACAGAGCCCTGGCCGAGTTCACAGAGCCCTGGCCACTTCCTCAGAGCCCTGGCGGAGTCCACAGAGCCCTGGCCGAGTCCACAGAGCCCTGGCCGAGTCCACAGAGCCCTGGCCACATCCACAGAGCCCTGGCCACATCCACGGAGCCCTGGCGGAGTCCACAGAGCCCTGGCCGAGTCCACAGAGCCCTGGCAGAGTCCACAGAGCCCTGGCCACATCCACAGAGCCCTGGCGGAGTCCACAGAGCCCTGGCCGAGTCCACAGAGCCCTGGCCGAGTCCACAGAGCCCTGGCGGAGTCCACAGAGCCCTGGCGGAGTCCACAGAGCCCTGGCCGAGTTCACAGAGCCCTGGCAGAGTCCACAGAGCCCTGGCCGAGTTCACAGAGCCCTGGCGGAGTCCACAGAGCCCTGGCCACATCCACAGAGCCCTGGCCGAGTCCACAGAGCCCTGGCCGAGTCCACAGAGCCCTGGCCACATCCACAGAGCCCTGGCGGAGTCCACAGAGCCCTGGCCGAGTCCACAGAGCCCTGGCCGAGTCCACAGAGCCCTGGCCACATCCACAGTGCCCTGGCGGAGTCCACAGAGCCCTGGCCGAGTTCACAGAGCCCTGGCAGAGTCCACAGAGCCCTGGCCGAGTTCACAGAGCCCTGGCAGAGTCCACAGAGCCCTGGCGGAGTCCACAGAGCCCTGGCCGAGTCCACAGAGCCCTGGCAGAGTCCACAGAGCCCTGGCAGAGTCCACAGAGCCCTGGCAGAGTTCACAGAGCCCTGGCCAAGTTCACAGAGCCCTGGCAGAGTCCACAGAGCCCTGGCCGAGTCCACAGAGCCCTGGCAGAGTCCACAGAGCCCTGGCCGAGTCCACAGAGCCCTGGCCGAGTCCACAGAGCCCTGGCAGAGTCCACAGAGCCCTGGCCACATCCACAGAGCCCTGGCGGAGTCCACAGAGCCCTGGCGGAGTCCACAGAGCCCTGGCCGAGTCCACAGAGCCCTGGCCGAGGTCACAGAGCCCTGGCAGAGTCCACAGAGCCCTGGCAGAGTCCACAGAGCCCTGGCAGAGTCCACAGAGCCCTGGCGGAGTCCACAGAGCCCTGGCCGAGTCCACAGAGCCCTGGCAGAGTCCACAGAGCCCTGGCCACATCCACGGAGCCCTGGCGGAGTCCACAGAGCCCTGGCCGAGTCCACAGAGCCCTGGCAGAGTCCACAGAGCCCTGGCCACATCCACAGAGCCCTGGCGGAGTCCACAGAGCCCTGGCCGAGTCCACAGAGCCCTGGCCGAGTCCACAGAGCCCTGGCCCAGTCCACAGAGCCCTGGCGGAGTCCACAGAGCCCTGGCAGAGTTCACAGAGCCCTGGCCGAGTCCACAGAGCCCTGGCCGAGTTCACAGAGCCCTGGCCGAGTCCACAGAGCCCTGGCCGAGTCCACAGAGCCCTGGCCGAGTCCACAGAGCCCTGGCGGAGTCCACAGAGCCCTGGCCGAGTCCACAGAGCCCTGGCGGAGTTCACAGAGCCCTGGCGGAGTCCACAGAGCCCTGGCCACATCCACAGAGCCCTGGCGGAGTCCACAGAGCCCTGGCCGAGTCCACAGAGCCCTGGCCGAGTTCACAGAGCCCTGGCCGAGTCCACAGAGCCCTGGCGGAGTCCACAGAGCCCTGGCCGAGTTCACAGAGCCCTGGCGGAGTCCACAGAGCCCTGGCCACATCCACAGAGCCCTGGCCAAGTTCACAGAGCCCTGGCAGAGTCCACAGAGCCCTGGCCGAGTCCACAGAGCCCTGGCAGAGTCCACAGAGCCCTGGCCGAGTCCACAGAGCCCTGGCAGAGTCCACAGAGCCCTGGCCGAGTCCACAGAGCCCTGGCCCAGTCCACAGAGCCCTGGCGGAGTCCACAGAGCCCTGGCAGAGTTCACAGAGCCCTGGCGGAGTCCACAGAGCCCTGGCCGAGTTCACAGAGCCCTGGCGGAGTCCACAGAGCCCTGGCCGAGTCCACAGAGCCCTGGCCGAGTTCACAGAGCCCTGGCCACTTCCTCAGAGCCCTGGCGGAGTCCACAGAGCCCTGGCGGAGTCCACAGAGCCCTGGCCGAGTCCACAGAGCCCTGGCCGAGTCCACAGAGCCCTGGCCACATCCACAGAGCCCTGGCCACATCCACGGAGCCCTGGCGGAGTCCACAGAGCCCTGGCCGAGTCCACAGAGCCCTGGCCGAGTCCACAGAGCCCTGGCGGAGTCCACAGAGCCCTGGCCGAGTCCACAGAGCCCTGGCCGAGTCCACAGAGCCCTGGCGGAGTCCACAGAGCCCTGGCGGAGTCCACAGAGCCCTGGCCTAGTCCACAGAGCCCTGGCGGAGTCCACAGAGCCCTGGCCGAGTCCACAGAGCCCTGGCGGAGTCCACAGAGCCCTGGCAGAGTCCACAGAGCCCTGGCCGAGTCCACAGAGCCCTGGCCGAGTCCACAGAGCCCTGGCAGAGTCCACAGAGCCCTGGCCGAGTTCACAGAGCCCTGGCCGAGTCCACAGAGCCCTGGCCGAGTCCACAGAGCCCTGGCCGAGTCCACAGAGCCCTGGCGGAGTCCACAGAGCCCTGGCAGAGTCCACAGAGCCCTGGCCACATCCACAGAGCCCTGGCCGAGTTCACAGAGCCCTGGCCGAGTCCACAGAGCCCTGGCGGAGTCCACAGAGCCCTGGCAGAGTCCACAGAGCCCTGGCCACATCCACAGAGCCCTGGCGGAGTCCACAGAGCCCTGGCGGAGTCCACAGAGCCCTGGCCGAGTCCACAGAGCCCTGGCCCAGTCCACAGAGCCCTGGCGGAGTCCACAGAGCCCTGGCAGAGTTCACAGAGCCCTGGCCGAGTCCACAGAGCCCTGGCCGAGTTCACAGAGCCCTGGCCGAGTCCACAGAGCCCTGGCCGAGTCCACAGAGCCCTGGCGGAGTCCACAGAGCCCTGGCCGAGTCCACAGAGCCCTGGCAGAGTTCACAGAGCCCTGGCAGAGTCCACAGAGCCCTGGCCACATCCACAGAGCCCTGGCGGAGTCCACAGAGCCCTGGCCGAGTCCACAGAGCCCTGGCCGAGTTCACAGAGCCCTGGCCGAGTCCACAGAGCCCTGGCGGAGTCCACAGAGCCCTGGCGGAGTCCACAGAGCCCTGGCCGAGTTCACAGAGCCCTGGCGGAGTCCACAGAGCCCTGGCCACATCCACAGAGCCCTGGCCAAGTTCACAGAGCCCTGGCAGAGTCCACAGAGCCCTGGCCGAGTCCACAGAGCCCTGGCAGAGTCCACAGAGCCCTGGCCGAGTTCACAGAGCCCTGGCGGAGTCCACAGAGCCCTGGCCACGACCACAGAGCCCTGGCCGAGTTCACAGAGCCCTGGCGGAGTCCACAGAGCCCTGGCAGAGTCCACAGAGCCCTGGCCGAGTCCACAGAGCCCTGGCCCAGTCCACAGAGCCCTGGCGGAGTCCACAGAGCCCTGGCAGAGTTCACAGAGCCCTGGCGGAGTCCACAGAGCCCTGGCCGAGTCCACAGAGCCCTGGCCGAGTTCACAGAGCCCTGGCGGAGTCCACAGAGCCCTGGCCGAGTCCACAGAGCCCTGGCCGAGTTCACAGAGCCCTGGCCACTTCCTCAGAGCCCTGGCGGAGTCCACAGAGCCCTGGCGGAGTCCACAGAGCCCTGGCCGAGTCCACAGAGCCCTGGCAGAGTCCACAGAGCCCTGGCCACATCCACAGAGCCCTGGCCACATCCACGGAGCCCTGGCGGAGTCCACAGAGCCCTGGCCGAGTCCACAGAGCCCTGGCCGAGTCCACAGAGCCCTGGCGGAGTCCACAGAGCCCTGGCCGAGTCCACAGAGCCCTGGCCGAGTCCACAGAGCCCTGGCCACATCCACAGAGCCCTGGCGGAGTCCACAGAGCCCTGGCCTAGTCCACAGAGCCCTGGCGGAGTCCACAGAGCCCTGGCCGAGTCCACAGAGCCCTGGCGGAGTCCACAGAGCCCTGGCAGAGTCCACAGAGCCCTGGCCGAGTCCACAGAGCCCTGGCCGAGTCCACAGAGCCCTGGCAGAGTCCACAGAGCCCTGGCCGAGTTCACAGAGCCCTGGCCGAGTCCACAGAGCCCTGGCCGAGTCCACAGAGCCCTGGCGGAGTCCACAGAGCCCTGGCAGAGTCCACAGAGCCCTGGCCACATCCACAGAGCCCTGGCCGAGTTCACAGAGCCCTGGCCGAGTCCACAGAGCCCTGGCGGAGTCCACAGAGCCCTGGCCGAGTTCACAGAGCCCTGGCAGAGTCCACAGAGCCCTGGCGGAGTCCACAGAGCCCTGGCAGAGTCCACAGAGCCCTGGCCGACTCCACAGAGCCCTGGCCGAGTCCACAGAGCCCTGGCCGAGTCCACAGAGCCCTGGCCGAGTTCACAGAGCCCTGGCGGAGTCCACAGAGCCCTGGCAGAGTCCACAGAGCCCTGGCCGAGTCCACAGAGCCCTGGCCGAGTCCACAGAGCCCTGGCCGAGTCCACAGAGCCCTGGCCGAGTTCACAGAGCCCTGGCGGAGTCCACAGAGCCCTGGCCACGTCCACAGAGCCCTGGCGGAGTCCACAGAGCCCTGGCCGAGTTCACAGAGCCCTGGCCAGATCCACAGAGCCCTGGCCGTGTCCACAGAGCCCTGGCGGAGTTCACAGAGCCCTGGCCGAGTCCACAGAGCCCTGGCCGAGTCCACAGAGCCCTGGCAGAGTCCACAGAGCCCTGGCCGAGTTCACAGAGCCCTGGCCGAGTCCACAGAGCCCTGGCAGAGTCCACAGAGCCCTGGCCACATCCACAGAGCCCTGGCCGAGTCCACAGAGCCCTGGCCGAGTCCACAGAGCCCTGGCCGAGTCCACAGAGCCCTGGCGGAGTCCACAGAGCCCTGGCCGAGTCCACAGAGCCCTGGCCGAGGTCACAGAGCCCTGTCCGAGTCCACAGAGCCCTGGCAGAGTCCACAGAGCCCTGGCCGAGTTCACAGAGCCCTGGCAGAGTCCACAGAGCCCTGGCGGAGTCCACAGAGCCCTGGCAGAGTCCACAGAGCCCTGGCCGACTCCACAGAGCCCTGGCCGAGTCCACAGAGCCCTGGCCGAGTCCACAGAGCCCTGGCCGAGTCCACAGAGCCCTGGCGGAGTCCACAGAGCCCTGGCAGAGTCCACAGAGCCCTGGCCGAGTCCACAGAGCCCTGGCGGAGTTCACAGAGCCCTGGCCGAGTCCACAGAGCCCTGGCAGAGTCCACAGAGCCCTGGCCGAGTTCACAGAGCCCTGGCCGAGTCCACAGAGCCCTGGCCGAGTCCACAGAGCCCTGGCGGAGTCCACAGAGCCCTGGCAGAGTCCACAGAGCCCTGGCCACATCCACAGAGCCCTGGCCGAGTTCACAGAGCCCTGGCCGAGTCCACAGAGCCCTGGCGGAGTCCACAGAGCCCTGGCCGAGTTCACAGAGCCCTGGCAGAGTCCACAGAGCCCTGGCGGAGTCCACAGAGCCCTGGCAGAGTCCACAGAGCCCTGGCCGACTCCACAGAGCCCTGGCCGAGTCCACAGAGCCCTGGCCGAGTTCACAGAGCCCTGGCGGAGTCCACAGAGCCCTGGCCACGTCCACAGAGCCCTGGCGGAGTCCACAGAGCCCTGGCCGAGTTCACAGAGCCCTGGCCACATCCACAGAGCCCTGGCCGTGTCCACAGAGCCCTGGTGGAGTCCACAGAGCCCTGGCCGAGTCCACAGACCCCTGGCCGAGTTCACAGAGCCCTGGCCGAGTCCACAGAGCCCTGGCCGAGTTCACAGAGCCCTGGCAGAGTCCACAGAGCCCTGGCCGAGTCCACAGAGCCCTGGCCACATCCACGGAGCCCTGGCGGAGTCCACAGAGCCCTGGCCGAGTTCACAGAGCCCTGGCCACTTCCTCAGAGCCCTGGCGGAGTCCACAGAGCCCTGGCGGAGTCCACAGAGCCCTGGCCGAGTCCACAGAGCCCTGGCCGAGTCCACAGAGCCCTGGCCACATCCACAGAGCCCTGGCCACATCCACGGAGCCCTGGCGGAGTCCACAGAGCCCTGGCCGAGTCCACAGAGCCCTGGCGGAGTCCACAGAGCCCTGGCCGAGTCCACAGAGCCCTGGCCGAGTCCACAGAGCCCTGGCCACATCCACAGAGCCCTGGCGGAGTCCACAGAGCCCTGGCCTAGTCCACAGAGCCCTGGCGGAGTCCACAGAGCCCTGGCCGAGTCCACAGAGCCCTGGCGGAGTCCACAGAGCCCTGGCCGAGTCCACAGAGCCCTGGCCGAGTTCACAGAGCCCTGGCGGAGTCCACAGAGCCCTGGCCGAGTCCACAGAGCCCTGGCCGAGTCCACAGAGCCCTGGCAGAGTCCACAGAGCCCTGGCCGAGTTCACAGAGCCCTGGCGGAGTCCACAGAGCCCTGGCCACATCCACAGAGCCCTGGCCAAGTTCACAGAGCCCTGGCAGAGTCCACAGAGCCCTGGCCGAGTCCACAGAGCCCTGGCGGAGTCCACAGAGCCCTGGCCGAGTTCACAGAGCCCTGGCGGAGTCCACAGAGCCCTGGCGGAGTCCACAGAGCCCTGGCAGAGTTCACAGAGCCCTGGCGGAGTCCACAGAGCCCTGGCCGAGTTCACAGAGCCCTGGCGGAGTCCACAGAGCCCTGGCCGAGTCCACAGAGCCCTGGCCACATCCACAGAGCCCTGGCCACTTCCTCAGAGCCCTGGCGGAGTCCACAGAGCCCTGGCCGAGTCCACAGAGCCCTGGCCGAGTCCACAGAGCCCTGGCAGAGTCCACAGAGCCCTGGCCACATCCACGGAGCCCTGGCGGAGTCCACAGAGCCCTGGCCGAGTCCACAGAGCCCTGGCCGAGTCCACAGAGCCCTGGCAGAGTCCACAGAGCCCTGGCCACATCCACAGAGCCCTGGCCGAGTCCACAGAGCCCTGGCGGAGTCCACAGAGCCCTGGCCGAGTCCACAGAGCCCTGGCAGAGTCCACAGAGCCCTGGCCGAGTTCACAGAGCCCTGGCAGAGTCCACAGAGCCCTGGCGGAGTCCACAGAGCCCTGGCCGAGTTCACAGAGCCCTGGCAGAGTCCACAGAGCCCTGGCGGAGTCCACAGAGCCCTGGCCGAGTCCACAGAGCCTTGGCCGAGTCCACAGAGCCCTGGCCACATCCACAGAGCCCTGGCCGAGTTCACAGAGCCCTGGCCGAGTCCACAGAGCCCTGGCGGAGTCCACAGAGCCCTGGCCGAGTCCACAGAGCCCTGGCCGAGTCCACAGAGCCCTGGCGGAGTCCACAGAGCCCTGGCGGAGTCCACAGAGCCCTGGCAGAGTCCACAGAGCCCTGGCGGAGTCCACAGAGCCCTGGCCGAGTCCACAGAGCCCTGGCCGAGTCCACAGAGCCCTGGCGGAGTCCACAGAGCCCTGGCCGAGTTCACAGAGCCCTGGCCACTTCCACAGAGCCCTGGCGGAGTCCACAGAGCCCTGGCGGAGTCCACAGAGCCCTGGCCGAGTCCACAGAACCCTGGCCGAGTTCACAGAGCCCTGGCGGAGTCCACAGAGCCCTGGCCGAGTTCACAGAGCCCTGGCAGAGTCCACAGAGCCCTGGCCGAGTCCACAGAGCCCTGGCCACATCCACGGAGCCCTGGCGGAGTCCACAGAGCCCTGGCCGAGTTCACAGAGCCCTGGCCACTTCCTCAGAGCCCTGGCGGAGTCCACAGAGCCCTGGCGGAGTCCACAGAGCCCTGGCCGAGTCCACAGAGCCCTGGCCACATCCACAGAGCCCTGGCCACATCCACGGAGCCCTGGCGGAGTCCACAGAGCCCTGGCCGAGTCCACAGAGCCCTGGCCGAGTCCACAGAGCCCTGGCGGAGTCCACAGAGCCCTGGCCGAGTCCACAGAGCCCTGGCGGAGTCCACAGAGCCCTGGCAGGGTTCACAGAGCCCTGGCCACCTCCACAGAGCCCTGGCGGAGTCCACAAAGCCCTGGCGGAGTCCACAGAGCCCTGGCCGAGTCCACAGACCCCTGGCCGAGTTCACAGAGCCCTGGCGGAGTCCACAGAGCCCTGGCCGAGTTCACAGAGCCCTGGCAGAGTCCACAGAGCCCTGGCCGAGTCCACAGAGCCCTGGCCACATCCACGGAGCCCTGGCGGAGTCCACAGAGCCCTGGCCGAGTTCACAGAGCCCTGGCCACTTCCTCAGAGCCCTGGCGGAGTCCACAGAGCCCTGGCCGAGTCCACAGAGCCCTGGCCGAGTCCACAGAGCCCTGGCCACATCCACAGAGCCCTGGCCACATCCACGGAGCCCTGGCGGAGTCCACAGACCCCTGGCCGAGTCCACAGAGCCCTGGCCGAGTCCACAGAGCCCTGGCGGAGTCCACAGAGCCCTGGCCGAGTCCACAGAGCCCTGGCCGAGTCCACAGAGCCCTGGCCACATCCACAGAGCCCTGGCGGAGTCCACAGAGCCCTGGCCTAGTCCACAGAGCCCTGGCGGAGTCCACAGAGCCCTGGCCGAGTCCACAGAGCCCTGGCGGAGTCCACAGAGCCCTGGCAGAGTCCACAGAGCCCTGGCCGAGTTCACAGAGCCCTGGCGGAGTTCACAGAGCCCTGGCCGAGTCCACAGAGCCCTGGCAGAGTCCACAGAGCCCTGGCCGAGTTCACAGAGCCCTGGCCGAGTCCACAGAGCCCTGGCCGAGTCCACAGAGCCCTGGCGGAGTCCACAGAGCCCTGGCCGAGTCCACAGAGCCCTGGCCACATCCACAGAGCCCTGGCCGAGTTCACAGAGCCCTGGCCGAGTCCACAGAGCCCTGGCGGAGTCCACAGAGCCCTGGCCGAGTTCACAGAGCCCTGG